>JABFFI010000005.1:43924-102721 GCA_013623725.1 Fusarium robinianum | reverse complement strand
TGGGAGAGGGGGAGGGTGGGAGAAGGAGGGTATTTAGGGGGTCTTGTTAGGTTGCTTTGGTTCTTGGTCAGATATTCTTCTTTTGTTTGAGCTTGAAATACCCCTACTTCAATTCACAATGGCGTCCCGAACGATGAAGGCGGTTAACTACCAGGGCCCGTTCACAGTCAAGGTCGAGAACATCGAGCTGCCCAAGATCGAGCATCCGGATGACGTTATCGTCAAGGTCACAACAGTGAGGTCCACCAGTTCCTGGGCCTGGTTTGCCGGCAAGCTAACAGATCCTCAAGGCGGCCATTTGCGGCTCGGACTTGCAGTATGTGAATCATCGTCACTGAAAACTAACGAGCGAACGACATGTTGATTGGGGAATAGCATGTATGAAGGTCGAACTGCAGCAGAGCCGGGCATCACCTTTGGTACGATCACTCTGAAAGTGACTTGGAACTCGACAGTGACTAACTATTCCTAGGCCATGAAAACATGGGCATTGTTGAGGAGCTAGGCGAGGGTGTGACCCTGCTGAAGAAGGGCGATCGTGTCGTGATGCCATTCAACGTCGCTGACGGACGGTGTCGAAACTGCGAAGAGGGTCGCACTGCCTTCTGCACTGGTGTCAACCCCGGCTTCGCTGGGGGTGCCTACGGTATGACGTTTCTTTTTCCTTTAATTTTGTCTTTGTACTAACAAGACGTAGGATATGTCGCAATGGGACCTTATCGCGGCGGTATGCAGACTAGTTCTCCATTTCCTCAATTAGATGAACGGCAGGCATTGACCCAACAGCAGGCCAGGCTCAGTACATTCGAGTTCCCTACGCGGACTTCAACGCCCTAAAGCTCCCTCCCGGCAAGGAGCATGAGTCCGACTTTATCCTTCTAGCAGGCAAGTTTCTGAACCAAGACGCTGTCTGGTACTCAACTAACTGACGACTTAGACATCTTCCCTACCGGTATAGACAACTACCTCAAAACACTCGCGTCTCCTCTGGATCCCTCAAACTAACTGAAGCAGGCTGGCACGGCGTCGAAATCTCCGGCTTCCAGCCCGGTGAATCCGTCGCCGTCTTCGGCGCAGGCCCCGTCGGCCTCATGGCCGCCTACTCCGCCTCCATCCGCGGAGCCTCTAACATCTACGTCGTCGACCGCGTCCCCGAGCGACTCCAGGCCGCCGAGAAGATCGGCTGCATCCCCGTGGACTTCTCAAAGGAGGACGCCGTCGAGCAGATCCTCAAGCTCAATGGCGGGGAGGTTGATCGGTCGGTGGATGCTGTCGGATACCAGGCAGTTGGCAAGGGGGGGAACACGGAGCAGCCGAATATTGTGTTGGAGAATATGATCAAGGTGACGAGGGCGTGTGGTGGACTGGGAATCCCGGGTCTCTATGTCCCTAGGTTTGTGAACCCCCTCTTGGGTTAAGGCAGAGAGGACTGACGTGATGATTCGCAGCGATCCTGGTGCTCCCGACGATGCTTCAGGAAAGGGCATGATCAGCCTCAGTTTCGGCAAGCTCTTCGAAAAGGTATGCCCCCCTCCAACCCATCCATCCCTAAAGACCACGAACTAACCATCCAACAGGGTCTCTCGCTCGGAACCGGCCAGTGCAACGTCAAGGCTTACAACCGGTACCTCCGCGACCTGATCATCGCGGGCAAGGCCAAGCCAAGCTTCGTCGTCTCGCACGAGATCAACATCGAGGATGCGGAGATGGCGTACGAGAAGTTTGACAAGAGGATTGATGGGTACACAAAGGTGCTGATTCATCCGAATGGAGGGTTCAATGACACCCAGGCTCGGATTTAGGGTGTGGGGAGGGATGTGATAGCGTGGTGAGGTCAAGGTGTCGGGTGCTTGGGGGTGTTTGATGGTCTGGGGAGAGTTTGGAGCAAGATGATTTGATTGCCTGGTGGGATTGCAAGTGATTGTGAGTTTGAAGCATTTTGTGAGAATTTAAAATGGTAGTTATAACTATAATCTACTCATATTGACGTCTGGTGATGGTGAGACCTGATGGTCATGTTCCTGTGGCCTACCCTATAGCGATCAGCTTCACAAGGGAAATTGTAACAGCTAAATATTTGGCCTGTCCCTCTTCATGAAATCAGACAGATGCCTTACCTATTGAATGGTTATCAAAACCTCTCCGTTCATGATCCCGAGAGTAGCGTCATCTGTCGCCGTCCACACTCCCCAAGCCTCTGCCATCTCATCAAGCTCGCCCCCTGTGGCGATTCCTAGCTCAAGAGCCTTTGCGCGCATCTGTCCATGAGCTACCCTCTTCGCCATGGACCCTCCTAGACATCGTTAGAACTAAAAATTAATTGAGAGGGGGTTTAGTACTCACCCCAAGCCTCCCTGTCCTCAGGCGTACTGTAGCACCACGTCCCAAAACTCGCAGTGATGTCCTCCCGCGCCGCCCCAGCTTCCAACGCCCACGAAACAAGCCGACGGCCGCCCTTGTCCTGGCCTCCATTCGCAACAATCGTCTTCACCATGATTTCGTGGAAGCGAAGGAGCGCTGGGATCTCTGGCCAGAAGCACCACATCATCATGTCCGTCTCGCGCAATGACACGACACCGCCCGGCTTGGTCACACGCATCATCTCACGGACAGCGCTAACAGGGTCATCTAGATGGCAGAGGACTTGGCTAGCGTGCGTGACTTCGAATGCTGCATCGGGGAAGGGGAGCTCGTAGACGTTGGCTCGCTGGAACTCGATGTTGTGTACACTCTGAGATGTCGCATACTCTTTCGCGCGGGACAGGATCTCATCAGAAAGATCTGTCGCTGTAACTTGACCGTTTGGAATGTACTTGGCCAGCGACGTGGAGATTGTCCCAGATCCCGCGCCCACATCGAGGAGGTTCAGCGCTGGGTTTGCCTCAGCTATGGACTGAAGGCGTGGGAGCAGGTGTGCCGCGCTGTTCTCTGCGGTCCGCCATTCGTGATGCTTTACCTGCGAGGCGGCATAGCCCGGTTCATACGTGTTGTGTTCGGCGTTCGACATTGTTTTGTATGGACTAGACGATGCGTAGACGTGAGAGCGGATTGGCGTGATGTGTTCTCAGTGAAGATGGAGATAATCGGAGTTAAGAAGCGGTCACTATTCAAAAGATGGCCTTGTTTCGGCCCCTCAATCTCCACATTAAGATGATAGATATCATGGTGATAAAGACGGTTCATAAGATGCCATGATCGATGGCAGAAAGGGCGGCAGCATGATTATTCTCTAAAGGGAAAAATATATAGGAAATACTATGCAGTTGTATTCTCGGGAGGGAAGGAATTATTCATCAAAGAGTTCAATAAGATAGGATTGTCAGAAAGCACACCAGGGTATAGAGTTGACTTCGAGTGTTATTATTGATCACAGTAATAATGCTTGTTCTATTTCCTTAGGTTCCTGTTGGATCTGGCGATCTTCCCTATTTGGGCTAGCCGGCCCGACAATTCGCCCGATTGGTTGGGGAATTCCTCGATTGCTCACGTAATCCTGTCACGCTTACCTAACCTTCGTTCATACTTCCTCACGTTTTTCTCTACTGAAGGGTGTCTTTCGATCGAGAAGAAACGGTTGTCAAAGTAGAGACTCGCGGAAATGGGTCATGCTACGGAACCAGCTCGGGCTGGCTTTTCGCCAGTTCGGACCAACTCGGCTTACAACAGCAAGCACTCGGTTCCAAGGACTTCTCGATGTCAGTTCTTGGTCATTATCTTCCCCGAGAAACAGCGCCCTAGCAATGGGCGTAAGTGTGTCTGCTTCGAGGATCTATGAATGAGAGAAAACCCCCAGCAAGTAGCGAAAAAGGTCTATCTCGCCGTATCGGTTGCATTGGGAATGAGGCCGGCCAACCAACTCGCAAACCTGCAGCCACTTCCTAGGGTAGGCGCTTACTCCCTCAGCTCTGATATGACAGCAAATGTGCAACAAGTCGTCCATTTCTCAGCCTCAGCCCTCGAAAGATTTTTTCCCCTCACACAATGGACTTCGAAAATACCGCTCAAACCCAGCGATGAAGTCTTTCGACATCTGTGCCGTCGCGGCCCTCGCGCTCACGGTTAGCGTAGCGGCAGACTCCTGGGATGACTTTTCCAATAACCTCGCAACTGACCTCGCACCGATTATCTCCCTCTTTGGAGAGCAAGTCACAAAGCAATATCTCAGCGAGAGTATCAGCTTTCTAGACTATTTCATCTTTTCCATGGCTCCAATCGGGATTCTTACAGCCCTTGTATCAGTGATTCGTGTTTGCGGCAGTCCGTCTCTACGAGCTTTTATTGGAAGGGCGAAAGAGGGAGTAGGCAATGTTGAGGTCGAACTTTTGTCTTCAACAAGCAAAGATGTGTGCGAGCTCTACAACCAGGGAGGTATCGCACGGATACTTGGCCAGCCCAAGATCCTCGAGGTTGTTCACGATCCGAACGCCCCTGACGACGACTTTAATAATCGAGATGGACGGGCCGGGATACGCACATTCCAGGCGTACCGTGTGACTATAAACGGTAGAAAAGAATGGGAAAACCGGCTCAGCTGGCGATGGCGTTATTATGTGGAACTTTACGAACACGTCTCGGGTTCTGACGAATACCTTTCGGGTTCTGATGAATACCTCTCCGGTCCTGACGAATACTGCTCGCGTTTTAATGAATATGCACCGAACCTCTCTCACAACGTCGGCATCAAACGACCACAAGAGTGGTGGTTTGTCACTGCGGCAATACTCGGTCTTGTCCTGCAGGGCGGTGTTCTGGCCTTTGCAGCCACCGCAACTTATTATCTACGGTGGAAAAAGAATGATGCACAGCCCCAATCTTATGCTTGTCCAATGGCTATCCTCGGGACTATTCTTGTCTGTGGGGGTATGCTCTTTTGCGCATATCTGGTGGGAGAGAGCACAGGGGAGGATGTTTTCTCACGGAAGGAGAACTCTTCTCAGCGTTCCTCCTTGTTCTGGGTACAACCCAGCCAGGTTCTAGGGGATCAGACATTCGGTTCGTTCTGTTACGCCGATTCAGGAGGCAAGGATTCTCTCCGTCAGTACATCGTCTCTCGGAAGAACGAGAAAAAGACGCCGGGATTTCTTGTCTGGCTTGCCGTTGGAATGAGCGCCTTTGGGTTCGTGCTGCAGTTTGTTGGATTGCGCGGCATTCACTCGTCGATTTCTATGGCTCAACTTGGAGCAGCCTTGATCATGAGCATTGTCAGGGCTGCTCTCCGGACGCAAAGGTTGAACGCCAACGACAATATATTTGCTGACGACCCCGACCGGTATGAAGGGCATGAGCTGGACTCTTTGGCTATCCGTATCGGGGAGACAGAGTTAAAGAAGTGTCTCGGCGAGACAAGTAGTTCTGCTGAAAACTACTCTGGCTCTTGGACTTTCTGTGGCATGGCAAGTCCCGACAAGAGGATCACCGCCTCCCGGCGCAAACCCCTCCACTCGGACATTTCAGACGCAGCACGATCTATGTACAAGATCATGGCTTATCGTAGCTGTCTTGCCAAGCTCACATACTTGGATCCCTCGAAATCTATTCTATCACGCCATTTCGAAACTGACATGGTTTCCGTACGGGGAATGGCGATGAAACTCGTGCTGGCAATTGAGTCGGTCGCCAACATAATTCTTAACGGCACACCAAAAACAAAGAAGCGATGGCGGGATGCCAGGGTTTTATCCTGGGCTGTGAAATGCGGGATCTCATCTACGGCCCAAGTACCACCCGAAGCGCAGGATATGACCCTACATCTGAAACGACCAGCACCCGTTCCTGGATCTGAGCGGTCTCATTGGGTCCTAGAGAGGGGCTATGATGTGGAAGCGATCTTGGGACTCTGGTTGTGGTCGCTCATATCGGACCCTGCGTTCCGGGGCGCTGCTCTTAACATACCACGACGAAGAATAGTATCCCTGGAGAAAGACCCCAAGATAATGGGCTTCGACTACTGGCTAGGTAGTCCAACAGGTATACCTAGCCTAGACACGTTGAGCATGTGTCGCATTACGCCATCTACAGAAACCTGGGGGCCTTCAGTTATGTGTCCCAATAGCATACTTGGTTCATTAACGTCTTTATCAACGTTTCCTTCGACAGGCTCGTCGATGTATTCGTCAGCGTCTTCATCAGCGTCTTCATCAGCGTCTTCATCAGCGTCTTCATCAGCGTCTTTATCAGCGTCTTCATCGACGTCGCTGGCCTCAAATGAGTCTTTCGATATTATCAAACCACACATGAACGTGCTACGCCTTTTGCTTCAGCGAAAATGTCTTCGATTCTTCGGATGGTACGTTGGGGAACCACCGGCGCCCTCAACCCCCCCTGATTCGACAGATCCCGAGTCCTCTCAGATATGGGCCCTGTCCACAGACTCCGATCTTCTTTCGCTCTGCGCCCAGGAAATTCTTGGGGTGTTTGTGAAGAGTGTTCTGGGTGAGACCCTGGATATTGGCAAAGTCGATGTTTGTGAACATTGGCTAGGCCTGCGCTTGGAAAGCCAACTGGTTTCAGATCTCGTTGACGCAATCGTCGAAACCGGACTCACTTCGAAGCATGACGCTATCTTGTGTGTTATGCCACCGGTCATGTTCAAGGAATTTACCGCTCATCGTACACCGCTCTGGTATGCTGCCACGAGTGGACATGCGGACATGGTCCTCGTAACGATGCATCGTGATAGATTTGACAAGGAACTGAAGGATCCAGAAGGACGAAGCCCCTTGTGGCAAGCGGCTGCGAACGGACACCGGGCTGTCGTTGAGCGACTACTTGAGTATGATGCTGACCCCGGCTCGACAGACGGGTCTGGAATGACAACCCTTGCCATTGCTGCAAAGAATGGGAGAGAGAAGGTGGTTCAGTTGCTTCTTGAGAACGGAACAGCTGATCTGGAACACGAGGATAATGACGGGAGGACTGCCCTGTTCCATGCTGCAGCTACGGGACACGAGGCAGTAATCAGGATCTTACTTGATGCAGGGGCAAAAGGCAACACCAAGGATTCTTTTGGAGCAACACCGCTGTCCGAAGCAGCAGGAAACGGGCACATGGAAGTAGTCCGACTCTTGAGAGCCCATGACCTAACAGCTGACGAGGTAGATTTCCTCTATGGTGGAGGAGACTGCAACAGTGATCCATGGTATGTTGCTGCCAGCAAACCCCCCTCGGGCTTTTTTTCTTTCTTTTTTTTTTCTTTTTGGCTTAATAATTCGTAGGATAAAATCACGGCGTGCGCAGAGATATCTTAGGAACTACCTGCAGTTCCTACATGACGCTCTGGTGCCAGCGAATATGGCACACTTGACCGGGCCGGCCGTCCGAATAGCCATCCTAACGACAGGTTTCAACTTGGAGGACCCAAAAGCCAGTGACCTATTGCGAAAGAACCTCGTTCAGTCGAAGAGTTGGATTCCAGCCGGAGAGACCACAGACAGTTCCAAACACGCAATGGTAATCGCAAACCTAATGGCCATGTTCGTGCAAGGCACTGAGTTGTTTCTCGGCTTTGTTGCAACTGGCGAGAGTGGCGGTATGGGTGCCTCATCAGACAGCGTTGCCAAGGTTTGTGCATTCCTACACCGTTACCATTTCCCTTTCCACCCCTTTTCGTGCCTGTTCGACTGACGTTGATCTCATAGGCTATTGAATGGGCAGTGGATGAATGGAATGTGGATATCTTAGTTATCCCCCTCGGATTTCCTTCATCGGACAGACGATTGGAAGCGAGCCTTAATGTGGCCCGAAGCAAAGAGAAGATCATCATCGCAGCAGCGGCACCAGTCATATCTGACGGCCAAAGATGCTATCCTGGCAACGCTTCCGACGTGATTGGTATTCATGCCGTGGATGGACACGGCAAAAACTCTGGAATCAGTCCTATCCCAATGGAGGATGATGACAACTTCGCTACACTAGGAGTGTCCATCGATATGGACGAGTTTGTTCGAGACAATGAAGACGGTGACAAAGACTCTGGTGCGTCCTATGCTACAGTATTCGCGGCAGGCATAGTGGCCTCACTTCTCGGGTTTGCGAGGTTCAATCTGGGGCTGGGCGAACCTAAAGACCAGAAATGGTTGTGCTCCACGGACGGAATGCGGGAGATGCTTCGTCTCATGTCCACGCCTATCGACGGCTATCGCTTTCTAAAACCCTGGGTGCTCTCCAGTGGTATTCGGACGCTTGATGATGTTTGTGACATCATTGCGCGGGTTGTCGAGAAGAGAAAGATACGACAGCTTCGTTCCCAACGTAGGATTGCGCAGTAGGTGTTGGCTGGAGGGCGCGCTCATATCTTTGAGATTGACATTTGTACAAGGGACTTGGGCTTTTGTCTGCGAACTACGCTTAGAATGTTTATGTACTGAGTTTCTCTCTGTTAATATTGTTGCTTTATAGGTAGTTTATGACAATCGAACATTCATGAGTTGTGTGTTTGAAAATGACTGAAACTTTTCACGGGTTCCTTGAACTGACCGAGTCCAAGTTGACATGAACGCTGCGTTGTAGCAACGAAATTTTTACGAAAATTTGGATAAAAGGGGACACACCTAGCTTGCTTTCGCGGTTGAACATAAGACCACATGGTAGAGATATAGTCGGGCTTTCTTGGGAAACACTATGTCAGTAATCGTTTTTGCCCCCACGGATGAAGCCATTCTCCATCGACACCATTACTTTCACCCTGATGAATAAACTTGGAAGACTTCAAGGGATTGGTTCTCAATTAGTTATGACCATTCATTATTGATGGGTCTTTGCATTGTTGGCGATTTTCAATGAAGCAGCCTGCAGCTCAGAAATAGCCGAACTTTCTGGCACTAAATTGCGATGCTAGACTTTTGGCACGTTTGTTCAAGAGAAGCGTGGTTCAAGGCTGTCGATCTACGCTGGTTGAGATCTCGGGAGGAGCCGACTATGTCGGAGAAATGCCAAGATTCAAGACCTAGGAATCGTAGTCTCTAGAAAAGGTCGGCTCGAAGAATCTCATCTCCTCATCTGTTCGGGATACTCGCGGCGCAGTCAGTTGACAGCCATTCACTCAGACAGCCAGGCTGTTGGTGGTTGATCGACGACCACTCTAGTCGGAAATAGGCATGTGAACCGTTGCGATCTTGCAACTATTGGCCAGACAAAAGAACCTGCCAGGTTCCCCGCGGATGGCCATGGAGTTCGTCCTCCGCTAGGATCGGGGAAAGGTGTTTACGAGCTGTAACCGGATCACACTGGTGTTGGTTGTCCATTATGCATATTCGCCGTTGAGGGGAACTGTCGAGGGCCCGACAGACGCCAAGGAAGCTGTGCAGGGATTCCGGGGATAACTGCCAGTCTCGCCTCCCACAAACAAGGGTCCGATGTCCCCTCCTAAAACAAAGAGCCGATTTTGCATCCCGAACTCTCATCCTGACAGGCAAGAACAGACCACTGCCTATAACCACCCATTTGGAAGCTCCAATAACGTCAACAAGAGACGCCTCTTCGGCTGTGGCGTTGATGCAGCGTCGACTGGAGGATGGGCGCTAAATACGGGGGCAGCCACCAGACTTGGCTTCAATCCCAGATCGATCGACAGGGATAACTCTTCCGCAAGATTCTTCGACTTGTTCGAGAAGTTCAAAGAGAAGCATCTTTCGAAGGTCGCTGAAGAACAGGAACAAACTCTCCGGATAGACAAAGACAGCCAACCCCCCCACCCCTCTCCGGAACCGCCCTCAACGTCAACCGAGATCGGTGAAACATCCTTCATCGCAATCAAACTTTTCCCCCCTCATGATCTCCGGCTCGGCCACAGTGACACCGAGAGGATCCCCAAGGTTCAGGGAAAAACAAGGACCCTGGCTGGACCAGGTCAAGCCATTGATGGACGAACCCATGCTTTGCGGGGTCTAGTCTCGACGATCTAATCCCCAATGCGTATCGTGGATCAAGGAACTTTGTTTGCGACGGGCGTTGATGGACCCAATATTGAAGACTCACGTTACATTGAAACAACTCCTCTTCGACCGACCTCGGCTCCGCGATGGAGGCCTTGGTCCGGTCCGCAACTAGAAGGATGAGGAGAATGAAGAGAATGTAGGTGTTATGACTCTTCTGAGCTGTTGGTGCAACCAACCCTCATCACGGACTGGCTCCGAGAAGACAACCCCTCCCTAGTCTAATACATGAATCATATAATCCTTATAACCTTCTCCTCTGCATCCTGTTCCTTTCGACCCTATCCACCTCTCACAAACCCAATTCTCTAACCCCCTCAGGGAGGAACACACAAAATGGCGATCGACACCGAAGAGAAACAAGTCACCGGCGTCTCGGACTCGCCCGTTATGTCGATCGACAATAAACGAGACCCTGAGCGTCCTGGCGGGAGCGACGACGATGTCCACGCCGACGGCATCGAGGTCGCGTGTCCGCCGAACACGACGGAGCGGAAGCTCATGGCGAGGATTGATCTTCACGTCCTACCGTTTCTGTGTATCATGTACCTCCTCGCCTTTCTTGGTTCGTTGACCTCCTCCCCTCTCTGAGTCGCAGTTGAGACACATCGCCAACTGACACCTCGTCACAACCTAGACCGTGTAAATATCGCCAATGCCAATATCTTTGGTCTTTCAGAAGAACTCGAACTCGATGGCACGCTCTACAACAATGCGCTGGTCGTCTTCTTCGTGCCCTACATCCTCTTCGAGATCCCGTCCAACATCCTCCTCAAGCGCTTCCGACCCCATGTCTGGCTGAGTATCAACATGTTCGCCTTTGGGTTCACCACCATGGTCCAGGGCTTCGTCAAGAACTACAGCGGCTTGATCGCGACGCGATTCTTCCTCGGACTCTTCGAGACTGGCATGTTTCCTGGAGGTATGTCAGACAATTGATGAAGCACAACAAGCCCAAACATACATGATACTAATTAACAAAACCCAGCCTTCTACCTCATCGGCATGTGGTACCGTCGCCATGAAGCCCAGCGCCGCTACTCCTTCTTCTTCAACAGCACTACCCTCGCCGGCGCTTTCGGGGGCCTCCTCGCCGCCGCCATCGGCAAGATGAACGGCGTGAGAGGCTACCAAGGCTGGCGCTGGATCTTCATCCTCGAAGGCGCCCTCACCATCCTCGTTAGCTTCTTCTTCTTCTTCCTCCTGCCCGACTTCCCCGAGGAGGTCAAGTGGCTGAGCAAAGACGAGAGGGCGTACGTCACCGCGCGCCTGCAGGCTGACCAGGGCCGTTCCGGCGCTGAGAGGAAGACGACGTTGCGCGATGTGGGCAACATCTTCAAGGACTACAAGATCATTCTGGGCGGGTTTATGTACTTCGGCCTCATCGTCCCGGCGTATGGATACGCCTACTTCGCACCGGGTATCATCCAGACCTACGGCTACGACGCCATCCAGACCCAGCTTCACAGCGTGCCCCCCTGGGCCGTCGCTTTTGGCTTTTCCATGACGATCGCCTTTATCTCCGACAAGGTCCGTCATCGAGCCGGGTTCGCCATCTTCGCCATCATAATCGCCATCGTCGGTTTCTCAATCCTCATCGCCGTCCACGACAACACAAAGCTACAATACGGGGCTCTCTTCCTCGTCGCCATGGGAGCCTACACCGCGATGCCGATTATCGTGTGCTGGTTCAACATGAACCTCGGCGGTCATCATCGACGATCAATTGGCAGTGCTTGGCAGGTTGGTTTCGGAAATATCGGTGGCATCATCGCTGTGTTTGCGTTTCTAAAGAAGGATGCGCCAAAGTTCATCCCTGGTTACTCTATCTGCATTGGTTTCACGATTTTGTCTATTATTGCTTGCATCACCTATGGCATTGCGTGCTGGGTACAGAACAGAAACAGGGACCAGAACCCGCCGCAGGAGGAGCTCACGGAGGAGCAGAAGATGGAGTTGGGAGACATGTCGCCAACGTACAGATATCTTTTGTAAAATAGCCCCCAATCTATCAAGGATACCCACCTCTCTAACGAGCTACATCTATCACATTTCATATCTCTCATTCTCCCCATGATCTCAGCCTGTGCGCCAAGCTCAGCCTGTCACCACACCCAAGTCCACCGAGTATGCCTTTCTACCCAACCCCCACGACAGCACCCATGGCCGTCAAGGTCACGCAGATATACCTACCTACACCATAGCTTACTGCAGGAACTGGGGATTGGCGCCCAAGTTCGTTACGACCCCATCGTTCTTGACGTCTAATGGCTAAGTCTCAAGCCACAGCCTGATCTGGCTCGCGTCCAAGGCGGCCGACATACACATTCATGCAATGGCCTCCGTTTCTGCCAATCATAGGAATTCACAAGAAACTGCGTGGCTTCAAGACCCTCTTGTATCTTCCCTGTGCCAGTGAAGTTGTCCAGTCGTGCAGTTGCCAAGGATCACCTCGATCGGTCGACTGAGGCCCTGGGCTCACGTATATAACTTGTGCTTTTCTCGCCCATCTCTCGTTTTCCTTTTCGACCATCAATTTTACCCAACTCAAAACTACCCCCCCCCCTTTCGCCTCTTATACTCGGACATGGTGCCCCGAGCAAATATTTCATCCGAAACTATTCGGATGAAATATTTGCTCCGGGCACCATGTCCACCTCCTCCCCCTTGCTGGGCGCCGTCGGCAATTTGTCGATGGACCCTATTTCCAACATATCCTCATCTCTGACCATTGTATTCCATGTCTATTCCGTAAGAAGTCCCGCAACCCATCTGGCCTCGCCTTTCATCGCTAACTCATTGCTCCTTATCAACTAGACGCTGAACACCAGGCTTCTGGACATGACGCTTACACGAGTCAAAATGTTCCTGAGTGCGAGAAAGAAAGTGTCTAGAATTGCCAGTTTTGCAAGTCCGGACAACAGGGTCCTTCCGGGCTTGCGAGTGTTGAATAGAGATGGAATCCGATGGCCACAGATGTCGCTCGTTTACCTGGCTCTCGCCTGTATGAAGACTCACCTCCTGTCACGACATCAGGCTAACACTTCTCTATAGCCAGATTGCTGGACCCGGTCAAGTCGTAAAAGGAGTCCTACCAAAAAAAAAAAACCCAATTCACTGCTCGAGAGAGCGCAACCCCCCAACAGCCAACACAACACCATTGCCCCCTCGCCAGGGGCACATCGTCCCTTGTCGATCTCATCGACCATTTTATTTGTAAGTCATGGATTGGGAGTCGTATTTATGTCCGAGTCTGCCCGAGACGGGCGGGTCACCCGCGGCATCTGATGCCCTCGATGACCACCCGTCTTTCGATACAATCGCCAACCCTAGGGCGAACCTGGTTGCATTTCTCCCTACCGCCTCGCCCGCCTCGCCCGCCTCTGTCAACACCTCATTGGAGCTAGAGGAACTCTTGGAACACTCTCTGGGTTACCGCTGTGACCCGGGGATCATTGATGACAGTCATGAAACCTGGGATTCTAGATCTGCCAATACGCAACGAGAGTCGCTAGGAATACCTCCCGAAGCTCTTCGTGCGTTCTCGCATCAGTCAACTGGGGGTCTAGATTCCCTTCACATGACGACCGCCGAAGTTGGGTCAACAGTAAACGATATTTTGACTCCTCATCCCCTGGATTCAACACCTTCATCAATCCCAACCCCTCGAACCTCCCCCAGGGTCAACGAGCGCGTTCCCAAAATCGCAAGGTATGATGAACTAAACCAATTAAGCCCGAGATTCTAGGATCTTGTCACTCACCACGAATGAAAGCACCAGTACTCCGAAGCGAAATCTATCCTGCGCGCCATGTAAGAAGTCCTTTCCAAGCACCCGCGACCTAGAGCGACATCTCAAATCGAACCACCGCCAAACGGCTGCCAGCATGGGGATTTCACTTGAAAACTATGTCTGTAAGTACTGCAAGGAAGACTTTACGAGGAGCGACAACCTCGACAGGCACTTGACTCGAAAACATGGGCGGCAAAAGACTAGTCGAGGCGGACGCGGAGGTGGAGGGGGAAGCATTATCTTCAGACTTGGATAAAAAGAACTTCCTGTTTATATAAAAGTAGAAAAAAAAAAGGAGAAAACATTGGAAGAAATAAAAAAGAAGAAAAAACAGCTAAGAAGATTTCTCGGATCCATCGACAAGGTTATTGGACTTGAGCCATCTTGGGTTCTGAGTGAGCGGGTAGCTATAGTGTGTTAATGCTTGACTTTTGATGATCTATTTCCTTGACTCTGAGACTCAAAGGACTGGCATAACGTATGCTTTGCGAATCTTAGACCTGTATTGAGAGGTCAGAAGGCGAGTGAGTGCCTGTGTCTTTGGATCGTTGCAACAGCCGTCATTCTACCACAGATACTTCCAATGCCGTGACAACAACCCGAGGACATCCATCACAACATCGCCCAAAATAAACATACCCCTGAAAAGGAGGAGTCTTCTTATCAAGCAGTAGGCAAACATCTGCTAGAATCGGTTGAGCTAGAGGCTCCACCACCATCGACCAGAATCTCGTAAAAATCCTTGACAACTCCACCAGCCAACAAAACCTGTCAAGCTCGTTCTGATCAAGCTCGCTCCACGGGTATCCATACCACGCTCTGCCAAGAGCGGATCTTCTTCCGCGGCATCTTCCTGATAGGCGAACACTCAGGAACAGCACGATTTTTGCATCGTGATGGGAACACGACGTGGCGAGCCGATTGGGCAACCTTGTCGTCATTTGATCGGCCCACGCGGCCGGTGTTTTATCAGCGCAATGCTAGGATAGTTTAAAAACCCCGGAGCCGTTCCTAGGACATCCTAGTGAGCTGGGCCAAGTTGAGGGTTCGAAGGATCTTCTTGCATTGGATGCTTGGATCGATCACTCACATCCTGCTGTTCTTCTCGTTGTCGACATGAAGCCCACCTTCGCTCTACTCATTGTCCTCGCTACGGCAGTCAAGGTCGTCGCAGCCCGCGATTCAGATTGCAAAGACGTCCACATCTTCCTCGCCAAAGGCAACAATGAGCCCTACCCTGGCCGTCAGGGCAAGCTGGCTGGGGCCATCTGTTCCGGCCTGAGCAGCTGCGACTATGAAGACATCCAGTTCTACAACCCCCTCGAATCTGTTTACTGCGAATCCGTCTTCGAAGGCGCCAAGAACGGAATCCAGCAGATCACCGACTACAACAAGCGATGTCCGGACTCGAAGCTGGTGGTCAGTGGGTACTCACAGGGAGGACACATCGTGGGTGATATTCTCGGCGGCGGAGGAGGCGTCTTCTTCCAAGACTGCGTGCAAGGGAGTAACAAGGGCCTCGATCCCGCCTCACGGCCAGCGAACAAGAGTAAGTCTTCTCTCTACCACTTGCATCTCTATTTCGCATTAACACGCCCCAGTCGTCGCCGCCATGATCTTTGGCGACACCCGCCACACCGCCAACCAGCCCTACAACGTGTTCAGCGGAGCCAATTCGAATGGTCTCTTCCCCCGACCGGCGGAGCACCTCGCGAACCTCGCCAAGTACGGAGACGTTCTGAGAGCGTATTGTGTCGAGACGGATCCTATCTGCGCAAAGGGCGATGAAGTTGAGACGCACTTGAACTACTTTGACGTGTACACCGATGAGGTTGCTGGATGGGTGAAGGAACGGGTCAAGGAGGATGGCAATGAGTCGACTACTCAAGTGAAGACAAAGACTGAGAAGTCCTCGGCGACGAAGAAGTCTGCTGGGGAGACATCGACTAAGGAGGAGGAGGATGCTGAACAGACGAGCACCGCGAGCAAGGTTTCCAAGACGAAAAATGCAACCACGACGAAGGAGACCAGCTCCGACACCGAAGAGACGAGCACGAGCACGAGCACGAGCACCACCAAGGCCTCTTCGTCTTCATCTCCAACCGAAAGCGCCGCCGAGACCAGCAAGTCCACCACTGACCAGGCGGGCTCTCAGACGGAGGCATCCTCTGCCAACGAGACAGCATCACCACAGACAACTGAGCCCTTGTCGGCTAACGCGGCTAGCGGGCAAGCCGTTCCTATTGCAGAATTGTTCATGGGTCTAGGTCTGGCTGCCGCGCTACCAGCCTGGTAATGCCGACCTTGAAGTAGTTGGTTTAATGAGAAGCATGAGGAAGTAATGGAGAGGCAGGATGTTGTAAATAGATGGACAGTAGGTAGACATGTATAAAGATATCGTACGATTCACGTAAAGATGAGATAGAAGCCGAAGACCAATGTGTCGCTTGCCGTTACTTCTGGCTCAAGTTCTAGGATCGCCGCCCTTCCTCATCCTTCCAGACTCGCGTGGAAGGGTCAGACAACATGTCGAAACCAAGAGAAGACAAAACCAAGACAGCTCACCTGCACTAACCCCAAAACATCCACTTACTGCCCCTCCTCAGGCGCGCCCTTTATGTCGCGTGTGGACTCTGCCCCGCCATAAATGTCGATGCCATCCTTCAACAAGTCCATGAGTTTTGGTACTTTAAGCTTCGTTTCCTACTGAATTCGTGCCATTGCTCTTCTTTCGTTCGGGCTCATAGAGAGGGTATCTTGGTCGTTGTTCGGTATATACAGAAAAATATCCTCTATCGTACATACAATGGCGACAATTCGGCACGCACGTCGAGAGGGTGAGCTTCCCCTCCAACCTGGAATGATGCCCTTCCACAAAGTTGTCATGATGCTGACTTTTTTGCCTTTCTAGACGCCCCTGTGATCCTCCAGCTCATCCAGGAGCTCGCCGACTACGAGCGCGAGCCCGACGCCAACAAGGCCACCGTCGAGTCCCTCCAAGCGACAATCGCCTTTGCGCCATCCGACTCACCAGATGTCGAAGCTTCCCCGATCCCCAACACTGAACCGACGTCGCCGACGAAACCTGCTCGCTGTCTATTGTTGATCTCGCCCGAGGGAGTTGCCGTGGCCATGGCGCTGTACTTCTACAATTATAGCACGTGGCGATCGTGTGCGGGTATCTACCTGGAGGACCTCTTTGTTCGGGAGTCGGAGCGTGGAAAGGGCTACGGCAAGAAGCTGCTGAGTGCACTAGCGAAGCAGGTCCTCGCCATCAAGGGCGCTCGGCTCGAGTGGGTAGTGCTCAAGTGGAATGAACCCAGCATCAAGTTCTACGAGAGCATTGGAGCTCAGGCTATGAACGACTGGGTGGGCATGAGGGTAGACGGCGAGGGACTGACCAAGTTGGCCAATCTGACAGACTAGGCGAGCGATTGAATAAAACAATGTTTCCAAAGTTGCTTCCATGGCCATCGATCGCGGGCTCGCAAGTCGGAGGGCTTCTCCTATACCTTCCCCGCCTTATTGACCCCCTCAAAGAGTTTGAGTTGAGCCTTGGTTGGGGCTGCTGAGGCTGATTTCGTGCTTCCCCAGGTAAAGGTAGACCGTAGCGAGCGCGGATCCTGCTCCATGGTCGGCGTGATCTGCCACACTCGTTGGTAGGTTCGTCGGAACCAACGCTGTGAGAGTTTTGGCGTTGGAATCCGTGGCTGATAAGGGCCCCTTTCCGTTGTGCCCTTTCGGGGTCCATCTGCAAGGCGGGAGGGTTTCTTTTCGACGATGTGAGCCGGTCTGCTGGCGTAGCCCTGCCAATTCCAATCCAGTGAGGCCAGTATAGGCTTAGGAGGTGCCTGTTGGGACTTTGCAGCTGGGCGTCGCTCGGGAACCTTCCACTCATCAGCGCTTTGGAGACCCAGGCTCAGCCTACTGAGCAGATCCCATTCGCCCTTGCTGAGAGGGGGCATTATCTTTTCAGCGACATTTCGCCACCAATACGCTTGCTTCGCTCGGACGATGTTCTCCTTTGGAGGTGTACCCCAGGAACTCATCTTCGGGACAAATTGGGATTCGTCGAGACTCTTGAGGTTGCGATTAGGCCAGACTGTGTGTGTGTCTTGCTGCCATTGGCGCTGGGATTTAAGAAGCTGTTTGACCTTGATGGTATCCCAATCCAGGTAAAAGCTATTCTTTGGCTTTTTCGGGGGCTTTGCGTCGTCTGCTTCAATAGCTATCGCCCCATCAGAGACCATGTCATCTTTCGTCTCCTCTGAGGGTGATGTGTCCTTGGTAGCTACATCGTCTCCCTTGGATTGCGTAGCAGTTGCCGCCGTTGTGCTCGAGGAAGTCTCCTCCTTGGAAGCAGAGTCCTTGGCCTGAGATGCTGCACTTGGCATTCCCGTTGGGGTAGTTGGCCCATCAAGAAGAGCTTCCAACGCATCCGAATCAGTAGGACCTTGGGGGCGAACAAATTTGAATAGAATCCTTCGCCTCCGCGCTCCTACTCTTCCGAATCCCTTGAGTATAAGGCTCTCCATGCTCAGCGAATTGCCGCTATTCGCTTCTCGTAGGGTACGCAAACTCGAATGCGCAATTCGGAGATGGCGTTCTACGTGAGCATCCTTCTTATTGAAACGGCGGAACCGCTGGCGAATAGTCGTGGTAACTGTCCATCGCCAAGCCGGTGGGAGGTACGAGCTTTCGCGGAGGAGGTGGCGGTATAGATGGAGAGCAGGGAGGACTGGAGGGAGGGAGCTGTTTGGACGAGGCATTGTGAACAATTGACGATGTCAATGTCTACGGGAGGAAGCCCGAGAGGCGTCAGGCCTCAAATAGATAGGACGCGGACAAAGCAAGACAGTGGACAAAGAACAAGGTTGTGACCTGACGTAAAGAAAGAGCTGTAGGTGCCCATTGTATGGTTTGGCGACTATATCGATTTGAAAGGTTTGGCAACGGAGTTGGGCAGCGGTAAAATCTCGGCGATTGGCATGGAGACACACTTTACGCGTGAAACTGAGATGCACTCACGCATCAAGGCCCGGGGTACCTGAACACAAGAGAATGATCATCCACCAACACCTCAAATATGGGATATAGGGCTCGAAAATATCATGGCAATTCCGCTGGGCGCAATCACCTATTCGCGATCCATTTGATTCACTACCGATACTAGATGCCGTGCCTTGAGATCGCGTAACGAATCAACACCCTCTCACAGCACAAATGTATGCTCATGCACAAAAGATGACAACGTGGTTCCACCACAAGCACTGGCCTCAATTCACCCGGCCAGCGACAAGAGTGGTTGCATTAGTGGTCTCGCCTCGTCTGAGTGACGTGCGGATGGCCGAGGAACGAGTGGCCATGAAGGTTGTTGGCCTGAGAACAGGAGGCCTCGCCGTGTTTCCAAAGTGAAAAGTCCTCTGGAAACCAGTGGCATCAACAGCAATCATTCCATGAGAAACCTAGCTCCCCGCACTCCTTCTCAGAGTTAAAAAAAAAAAAAAAAGATGCGGGCGTCGCGAGGCGGGGTTACTTGCGCCACGTAATCACGCGCACGCGAAACACGGTATCGAAATGAATGACGCGAAACCGCGAAAACGACACGTCTCGATTAATTGATCGCATCGCATTAAACAACCAGGGAAGCAGGGAAGGAAGACTGCAAGTCAAGCACAAGTCAAGCACAAGTCACTCTGGCGCGCAGGTTTGAATGTCCAACACTGCAAGGTACTAACCCAGGCCTGATAAAGGGCATGCAGCTGTGCATTCTTCACGCACCTCACTCCGTTTTCTGTGTCTCTTTTTTTTTTTTAACTTGTCTGTTTGCCTCCCTGTTCATGCAGATGCCCTCATAGAACTCCAATCTCCCAAGTTCCCGAGTAATTGAGAGGCTGCACTTGGGATAGAGACAGCTCATGAGCTCTGGGTCTCTTTCTTGTTACGCTTCCATCCACTTCAACCGATACCTCCCGGTACCTTCTTTCCTCGGCCGGGTGGTCTCCCTCTTCCCTAACCTTATCCCCCTTATAGCGCTACTTCGGCGCATGGAGCGCTAAATCAGTGGTTCTCAGCGCTCTCTCCAGCACCCCCCGCTCCCTAGCAGGGGTACCGAGCCTGTACCTGAGACCCCTTCCGTCTTGATTCTCTCGAGTTCAACTCCGCCCTGGCCCACTCAGACGCCATCCTGGGAAGCTCATTTCGTCTCGACTCCATCTTCAACTCTTCGCAACCACCAGATTTTGAGCGCACAAAAGAACCGAAACTCGACGTTGAACTCGGCGCATGGACTGGGCGACCCCGGATTTCTCGCCCCTGCTCTGATGAGCCGCTCCTTCTATATCGTACAATTTTGTTATCTCCATCTTGTTCCTCGTTCTTGATACCCTCCATCAACCCCCTTCGACCGATCCTCGCATTGGTGCTGTGATGCCATTGCGCTCTCGACGACTTCATTTCGATCCATCTTCCTTCTGACTACCGACTTCCACGACGATCGCCGTTTCTTAATCGACCACACTCCCCTATATACGATGCCTTCGGCATCCCAAACTTCCCAACAATCCTTCAACATGAGCCAGCAGTCGCAAACCGGTCTCTCCGCTTCGTTTCATCGCGGCTACAATGCCGGGCCCGAAGGTCCCCAGATCTACTCGGTACGAGACGTCTATCCCCTATGAACCTCCATGGGCCACATCTCTCGACGATTCTGCAATTACTAACGAGGTGGTTTTGGACGAATTAGGCATCGTACTCCGGTGTCGATGTATACGAGATGGAGGTCAACAACGTTGCCGTGATGCGCCGCCGCAATGACTCCTGGCTCAATGCCACCCAGGTCCTCAAAGTCGCCGGTGTCGATAAAGGCAAGCGAACCAAGATTCTCGAAAAGGAGATCCAGACGGGCGACCATGAAAAAGTTCAGGGTGGATATGGCAAATACCAGGGTACATGGATCCAGTTCGAACGCGGCGTCGAAGTCTGCCGTCAATATGGCGTCGAGGAACTCCTCCGCCCGCTCCTAACTTACGACATGGGTCAAGACGGTGGTGTTGCCGGCCGTGGTGACTTCAATACGCCCACCAAAGAACAAGCCATGGCTGCTCAGCGGAAGCGCATGTACAACTCGAGCCAGGATGGGCGACCCAACGGACTCTCGGGAACCTTCTTCAAGAACATCTCGAGCACCGCCTCACACGCCGTCGCAGCTATCAGCAAGGCCCGGTTCGACTCTCCTGGGCCCCGGAGCCGCAACGGACCGACCCGAGCTCCCAGCTTCAGCCGCCAGCCGTCCATGCAGAACGGCGATGACTTCCCTAGTAACTCACAACAGAGCTTCGCCTCCGAATATGGCCAACAGGTTGACTCAGCGTATTCGACCCAGCAGCAGAACAACGTGCAGATGAACGAGGCAGAACCGCCTCGAAAACGTCAGCGCGTAACCATGACACCTGCCGATAGCTTCGCTGGTTACGGCGGGAATGTGGATATGTATGCCGTTGCTTTTCCCGGCTCGCCTACAGAACCGAATGAGTCGTTCATCTACACCCAGGCTACCCTCAACGATCGATCCCCAACCGACGATGAGACCGGCCCTCTGCCGCCTCTGCCTTACGAAATGTCCCCCGATGTCGAGATGAAGCGAAGCATGCTCATGGGGCTATTCATGGACTCGGCTACTACTGATGCCTCGAAACATGACATGCTCCGTACTTTCACACCCCTGGAACTAGACATGCCCATCGACCTCCAGAGTCATACAGCTCTCCACTGGGCAGCTACACTGGCCCGGATGCCACTTCTCCGCGCGCTCATTTCCGCTGGCGCCTCGCCAGCCCGCGTGAACGCTTCCGGCGAAACAGCTCTGATGCGAGCTTGTCTTGTGACAAACTCAATGGACCAAGGCTCGTTCCCAGATCTTCTCGAAGTGCTTGGTAGTACAATTGAGGCCCGTGACCAGAAGGGACGGACAGTTCTCCACCACATCGCCGTCACAAGCGCCGTCAAGGGACGCAATGCCGCCAGCCGCTACTATCTGGAAAGTTTGCTCGAGTGGGTTGTCCGACAAGGCAGCGCTCCTAACAGCCAGAACACGCAGGTCAACGGGAATGGCCCAGCTAGCTCGCAGTGTGCGATTCCCAAGATGGGCATCGCGCGTTTCATGAGCGAGATAGTTAACGCCCAGGACAGTTCGGGAGACACCGCCCTCAACATTGCGGCCCGGATAGGGAACCGGAGCATCATTTCGCAACTGCTTGAAGTCGGCGCTGAACCCAACATTGCCAACCGTGTCGGTCTGCGGCCGCTGGACTTTGGCATCGGGGGCGAGAATGGAGAGGACAAGACAAACGGCGAGGCTACGACGGAGAAGATTGGCGTTACTGGCTCAAGCCAGAGAAGCCGCGAGAGTAGTGATGAGATTATTGCTTGTGAGTTACTCGCGGAAACCACCACTAACGAAATCGCTGACATTTTTTAAGCCATCACTCACCTCTTGAGCGAGACCGGCTCATCATTCCAACAAGAGATGAAATCGAAACAAGCCTCTCTTGACACTCTCCACAGCACACTCCGTACCACTTCCACACAACTTGGCGAAGCCCGGCGCAGCCTAGAGCACCTCTCTGCCACTCTAAAGAAGCAGCAACTGGCTCGACAGAGGGTCGCGAACCTGTCACATGCCCGCGAAGACGAACAAGTCCGCCTCATGAAGGAGCAGTCCCAGGCCAAGCAACCCAACGTGTCCTCATCGTGGGAGACCGAGCTCGCAGCCATGCTCGAAGCCGCCGACGACGGCTCAGGGGGCGGTTTTAACGGCGAAGGCTTGCTCCCACCCGCGGCAATCCTGCGTGCCCGTCTCGCAGGTGTGGAGGGCCGTCGTGACATGACCCGGAAGATGGTTGTTGCCCTCAAGGGGCGGAGCCGCGAGGTCGAGTTCAAGTACCGCCGCGTCGTCGCTTTATGCACTGGTGTCCAGGAGGACGAAGTCGACGCAGTGGTGGACGGCCTCCTGAAGGCCGTGGAGAGCGAGCGCGAAGAGCTCGAGATCAACCGCGTGAGGCGGTTCCTAGGGGGGGTCGAAGGCGTCGTGCACTAGTAACTCCACGACGCCGTCCTTTCATTCTCTTCTACCCAGTCTATGCGTACGACTCGCCGCTATTGACCCCCCCCCCCTATGGATTCCTTGGACCATGACATCTATCCAGCACTCTAATTCCCTTGACTAATGACTATTACTACTGCTACTACTACTACCACCCAACCCCTTCCCTCCGGAACGAACGCAATCCTGTACGACATTATTTCTTTCTGATTCACGGTTTTCTTCTTCTTGATACCCCCCGAGCCCATATAAACAAAACTCCCACGCTCGCGGCGGAACGGACCACGGCGTTTTTTCTATTTTCTTGTTTTTCGACAACCAACGGACCCGCTGTCCCCCTATATTTTTACTTTTCTTTGTTCTTTTTGAATCAGCCACCTTGGGCTCTTGTGTGTCTTCTGGTTCTTTGGGCCGTATTCTATACGAAAGTAAAAGAGGTGGAAGAGAGAGAATTGGTGTCTGATTATTTGTTTGGACGCGTGGTTCTGGTGATGTTGCGCCTTGCCTCGATTCGATGTTGCTTGGGAATACGAACCCTTATAGTAGGGAGTTACTTGACTTGCTTGTATTGTATTGTTTTTATTTTCTTATAGAGACATGAAGGAACAGGAAAAACAGGAGGGAGGGGACTTTGTTTGTTTATGACAGTTTTTTGCGGAAGCGCGACATAAGGCAAATGTCCGTTGTAAATGTCTATGAATGACAACATACTATATCGCAATAATTCGCCTGGTGTATATCTCGCGTTGAAAAACTAGGGCTCAGGACAATGAAGATAAAAGTTGTCAAGTTGTCCCTGCCTTTCTACAAGGCAAGGTCCGTTGTTAAATCTGCCATCAGGATCCCATGTTTGCTCACGCCATCCACCCCCAGAAAAGAAAAGCTACAACAAAACTCCCACCCCAAACGCCTTGCAATGCGGTATCCCGTACATACAAATTCCTCGTTCTAGTCTTCCCCCGTTCCGAAAAATGAAACCCCACATCCGGCAAGACACCGACCGTCCTGGTTATACAGCCGCTTCGTGTAGTAGGTATGCTCACGCAACTCCATTCCGATATACACCCTCCCACCGCTCTTCCACGCCCCCTACCTTCCCCCTCAGCGCTTTTATCTCGGCATCCAACTCATCCACATTCCGCGACAGTGCGCTCACTTCCTCGAAGCGTCTCGCCCCGCGCGCCGTGCGTACCATCTCCTCCACCATGAAGCGCTGCTCCTCGAGCACGACCAGCCGCTCACGCAGATCCTTCTCCTCAGCTTCGAGCTGACTGACCACCGTGCTTCCCTCGCTAGGCGCCTGCGACGAGGTGTCTGCTTCCGCGAGCTCCGAGTGCCGCAGGCTGGAGGCGGAGTGGGCGTTGGCGGCGAGGAGGCGCGACGCGGAGACGGTGGTTGAAGATGAGGCGGAGGAGCGGGAGCGGAGCAAGGCGGGGAGGCTCTTGAGAGGGAGCATGTTTGTGTGGAGAAAGCCGCTTGCGTAGGTGTAGATGGCCATCTGGAGGCGGCGCTGCGTTGCGCTCTCGGAGGGGAGGTCGCGCAAACGCTTCGCGGCGGAGCCGTACTTGGTGAAGCTATCAACCAGCCGCTTGCGGATCTTCCCAGCCTCCTGGATCTGCGCATGCGTCGGCGGGGGCTTGTCAAGATCAACCTCCCCGGACCCGTTCTTTTCAGGCTGCAGGTTCAGCAGGGTGCGGTGGAATGACGGGAGCAGCTGACGAATGCCTCGCTCGAACTGGCGGAGTGTCTCGTAGGCGCGCTGGTCGTGGGGTTTGTGGTGGAGGGAGTCGGAGAAGTCACGAGCGGAGAAGATGGTGTGTTTGCACTCCCGACACATGCGGATGTCGACGCTGAGGTGTCCGGGGTTCGTTGTGGAGGAGGGGGGTTTCTCGGTGGTTGGGTTCGCTATCGTCGGGTCGGTGGTGTTGGAGATGTCGAGGCCGACTTCGGAAGAGCAGCTGGTTTGGGGGTCGCCGCAGACGACGCGGCCACAGATCCGGCAGTGGTGTCTCCTAAAGGTCCAAGAGCCGAACTCCTGCTGGCAGTAGGGACACTTGGATACGTTGGCGTCCTCCTCCCAGGTGACGACTGATTGTTCGAGGAGCTTGCGTGGGTTCTTCTGGCCTCCCAAGGAAGCGACCGGTGACAATAGTGATACGTTTGGTTGTGCGACTTTTTCGGGGGGGTTCGCCAGTATCCTCGTCAGCTTCGTCAACCGCTTTTCCAGGCGTGAAATCTCGAGGTTCTGTCGTTCCACCTTCTTCCTCCTCTTGTCGATAAACATGCTGGTATGGTCAATCAAGACGCCGTTGTGGTCGTTATACCCTTCTCTTGATACAAAGCACGTCTCGCAGACTCTCGCCCAGTATCCCCTGATCGGTTCATGGGTCGCGCTCCTACTAAGCTTCATCTGGTACATGGTGTGCTCCTCGCAGAATAACCGTCCGCATTTTCGACAATTGATGCTCCCGTTAATGGGCCCGAGACTTCGCCCGCATGTCGGATCTGTACATTGGTCGTAGCTTGTTGGTCTCTGCCAATGTTGGCGGGTGATGAGTTCGTCGGGGTCGATCGGTCCTTCAAGTGTGCTCTTGCCGGCGGCGGTGGCTGTCACAGCTGGGACGGGACTTGACTCGTTTGATTCGAAAACGTCTAGGCCTCGTAGTTTCTGGTTGATGAGGGAGAGGGGCTGGAATCGCTTGGCCTTGAGAACTTGCTTATCGAACCACGTCTTGACCTCGTCTTGTTCCTCCTCGGGCAGTTCCTGGTGGTTATCGTCGATGTGTCGGTTGAGCTGGAGCAACGTCATCTATATTACGTCTTTGTTAGCACTTCTCCCGTTCTCCCACGGCCACCCAACCGCCCTTGTTGAGGGTAAAATTGAAGCGCCTTTCTCTCATCTTACCATCTCCTCATTGCAGATCGGACAGACAAGCGCCGCGCGGTTAGAGGATCCGCCCTTGCCCTGGGCACCAACGCTGATGCTGGCGCCGATGTCCTGTCCCAGTCCCGGCAAGCCTCCGCTCACGGGCGGCGAGAGCGACGACGAAGCTATCGACATGGTACTTTCAGAAGGCGCAAGAGGGCTCCCAGCACGCGGCGCATTCGCATTCGGAGGCGTCGGGGCAGCCAGGCCCTTGCCGCTGCCGAGGATGCGCCCACCTCCCAGCTTGCGGCCTGACATGATGTAAGAAGTCGTGTGTGCTCTCTCTTAGAGCGATTTCAATGTGGAAGAGGAGGAGTAGAATATCATGAGAGCCGCCACTCCCGGGGAGAGAAAAAAGGATTCAGAAGTAAGGGAGGGATCGACCGTTGTTGGCCGAGCTCCGCCTCCAGTATGCATGCACCGCCTCTGAACCACTCGTGGATCACTGGGTGCAGGAGGTGGGTGGGTGGTGGTTTGGAGGTGACGGTACGTACCTATCACTCTATGAGGACGGGACATTCCAGGCCCAGGGCGCTAAAAATCCAACATCACACAGCGGCGTCTACTTCCATACCTACATAGGTAGGTAGTTAGGTGGCTTTCACCATCAGCAAGATAAGTCAGTGTCTCTTGGACCTCTCGTGCTCTTATTAGACCACCCCCGGCCAGATGCGAGTTAGATTGTTTAGGGGTTTGGTAATAAAACGACAACGTAGTGGTCAGTTGGCGAAAAATAGGAGTGGTCAGTGTGTGTTGTCAGCTGTTGAATCAATAAAAAATGTAGAGGATAAGTGGTAAAGCGGGTTATTGATAGGCGGACCAAAAGTACATGGAGCCAAGAGACCTATGTATCTTGATGGATAATAGAACTCAGGCTAACTCTTTCTTCTGCAACCCGTCTAACACCTCGAGTAGTTGGAATATAATTCCCAGGCTTCTCATCCCATGTCTGCACAACGAGATAACAACCTTGGAACTTCCAAGTCCTTGGTGAAAGGCGACAGATAGAGAGCTACTCAGTCCATCACTAGCGGTGTGGCGTGATCCAATGTCCCCTCATATCATGCATCAACAGCCACTTCTTTTTCCCCAGATGCGTTAGCACCCTCTTATCGCTCTTCCCGCCCAACCCTGGAGGTCCGATAACGACGGGACTGACCCTGGGTACAGTCAACCTCTAATAATTAATATCAGTTCAGTTGGCGCTGGCTTCTCCGAGGCTTCTCCTTTCGACTATTTTTCTTCTCCGTCCCCTATCACGAACAATCATGGCCAAGACATTCCCCGCGATTCAGCCTGGAGGCAGCCTCATTCTGGCATGGCAGATCAAGAACAGAAAGGTCCTCGTGGTAGGCGGTGGTGAGGTATGTCCTTGTTTTCGATTCCTCCCTCCCAAAGATTGGTCTCGTGAGACGGGAACCCCCCGAGACATTCGCTCGACCATCGTTTCTTGAGCACTAACACAATATCGTCACTCGTTATCTAGGTTGCCGCTGGTCGAATCCTCAACTGCCTCAACGCCGACGCGAAAGTCACCGTCGTCTGCCCCAAGTCCGGCCTCAACGATGAAGTCGCCTACCGCGTCGCCGAAAAACAAATCACCCACATCAACCGCGTTTTCGAGCCGTATGACCTCGATGGAGCCGAAATGGTGCTAGTCGCTATCGATGACCCTGCCGCGTCGACCGTCATCTGGAAGCTGTGCAAGGAGAGGAGGATCCCAGCCAATATCGCCGACGTGCCCCCCGAGTGCGACTTTTACTTTGGCAGCATCCATCGCGATGGACCGCTGCAGATCATGGTCAGCACCAATGGCAAGGGCCCTCGACTTGCAGCTGCTATTAGACAGTTTATTGCGAAGCAGCTGCCCAAGAACGCGGGCAATGCCATCGAGACCATCGGTGAGCTGCGTCTCAGGTTGAGAAAAACTGCACCCCGGCCCGAGGATGGTCCTAAGAGGATGACCTGGTAAGCGACACAACTCCCTTCCATGACCAAATGGTCTTTTTCTCCTGCTAACGATGGTACACACAGGATGTCAAAGGTCAGCGACACGTACCGGTGGGACGAGATGTGCGGCCTCACGGACGAGGACATGGACAACCTCCTCCTCTTCTACCCTGCCAACAAGGTGCCCTCGATGGACGTCCTTCTGGCTTTGCGAGGCGGTAACGATGTTAAGAAACTCGACGTCTTCGACGGCTCGTTCGGCTTCAGCGTCGGCGCATAAGAAACAGAAACAGGTTATCTAGGAGCAGACAGGACGGCGATTAGATGCAATGGGTGCAAGGCGTCGACGGGAAGCATTGTACAACTTTGGCACACAAATGATTGATTGGTTTAATTGGGATATGGGAGCATATTAGCGCTGCGCTGCGGAAATTGTTATGGTCAAGCATGCCGTTGGGTTGGGAATATATGCGGCCATTGTAAACCTTACATACAGAAAACGGTCACAGGGGGATAAGAGCTTTTGACGGATATTGGATTGGATTAGGCGAGGGCAGATTGCTATGGCTGGAGAGCTCAGCAAGTAAAGATATACAAGAAATCAACACAGCACAGCCAAGCGGTTGGCCATGTCAAACCATTCGGAAAGAATATTGTGTGCTGTACACCAACCGAGGGGTCTTTGACGATCGCATTTGACTCAGACTTGTTCTATCATTACTCTGTTGGTCTAACATAAGTTGTCGTTGTACTCATTTCTATCGCATCGCAGATGTACTACCATTCCGTATCTCGCAGACGGGTAACATCAGGTGGATATGTATCACGAATGATTTCCCTCTTCTACACCTTCAGGATGACCTGGTGCTTAGCACCCTTCTCCTTCTCGTCGCCAAAGACGTCGACACTCCAGCTGATGTCATCTAGAAGCATCGCATTAGTTCCCAACCTGTCGGGTGGACGGTCCTTCATCAACATACATGTAATGGGAATGTTGAATCGCTGGGGCTTCTCGCCCAACTTATCCAACGCCTTGATGGCTTCCTCATCCAGCTCGATCTCCTCGAAGTTCTCCCGAATGCGGCTGGGCGTCACGCTCTTGGGGATGACGGTGTGTCCGCCGAGCGTGGACCAGGCGAGGATGACCTGCGCGGCAGTGACGGTCTTGCCCTGGACGGTGGAGAGTCGCTCGGCGATGGCCTTGACCTCGGGAGTCGCGACGAGGAGGGGCTCGCCCCAGGAGTTGTTGCCGAAAGCGGAGTAAGCGGTCACGATGATTTCCTTTTCCTTTAGGTATGCGATGAGCTCGGGGTTGGGAATGCGAGGGTGGCGCTCGATCTGGTTGACGGCGGGGACGACGCCAGTGTCCTTGATGATGGTCTCGAGCTGTGGGAGATGAGCATCATGGGAAACATTGCACTGGCAGAATGGGGGTGCAAAGACGTACGTGCTCGATGGAGAAGTTGGAGACACCGACAGAGCGAGTCTTGCTCTTGGGGAGCTGGGTCACGGCCTTCCAGGTATCTGAAATGGAGACGCCGAGATCAATCTCAACTTCATTGTCGTTGCCCTCGATGGTGGGGAAGAGCGCATCGCCAGGCTTGAAAGCGACGGGGAAATGAATGAGATAAAGCTGCAGGGAAAAGTCAATGGCACACTCTCCAATCAAGACCTAATAGTGAACTCACATCGAGGTACTCGAGGCCCAACTCCTCGAGCGTATCATCCAGTGCGGACTCGACATCCTCAGGACGGTGCTTGTTGTTCCAGAGCTTGGAGGTGATGAAGATGTCCTCGCGCTTCAAGCCGGGGACCTCAGCCAGGGCCTTCTTAATTCCCTCGCCGACCTCAGGCTGGTTCTGGTAGACCTTTGCGAGATCTAGGTGGCGGTAGCCCGTCTTGAGGGCCTCGTAGACGCCGGCGCCGACCTCACCAGGACCAGCCTGCCAGGTGCCATAGCCGATGAGGGGGATGGTGTGGCCCGAGTTGAGCTTGGCGGTTCGTCCGAAAGACATGATTGCTGTGATTTATCTTGGGGGGTTTTTTTTTGGTCTTCTTTTTAGTTTCAGAAGGGCCAGGGGACGCAGTATCGAGTCAACTACGGGAAAGGATCCTGTTGTGGTGGAGGGAGAGGATGGGAGGAATTGGGTATCGAGAGAAGAAGAATGATGCAGAGTCAGGATCAAATCATGGGTGGACAAGCTGCAGAAGATAGGTTTATTATATATCTCTAGCCGCCTCATGCACATAACAGCACAACACTTTGTCGACCGATTACGACACAAGACTGTCAAACGAGCAAATCCCAAGTCTCCATAACAAGCAGGGACCCAACATCCCAAGACCACCCAGGCTATCCAAAACTGCCCGGGGAGAACACCCCCACCCGGGACCGAGTTACTCGCCGATTCAAAAGGAGGGGTAAACAAGTCGATTGAAGAAGAAGAAAAAAAATATAACCCACTGAGGATTCGGGAATTCGGAGCAAGTCGATAGCTTCGTGGAGCTCTTTGGCGTTGTCCGAGCACGAGGATTCGTCCAAATCTCGAGAACTGCATATCGAGAAGCTTCCTTTCGTTGCCCCTCACCCCTCCACCATCACCTACTTCGTAAGTTGGAGGAAACAAGCCCCACGTTTCCCCCCCTAGGTATAACCGCCCCTGTCGATGGCTGTCGTAGATCCAGGAGATATGAGATCATTGCCCCATAGGATGAGCTAAACGGGTTGTTGTTTTTTTAGCGCGGGTTGCGATTTGATTGCGGTGGTTCCTTTTTCGGTCGTGGATGGGAGTTTTTTGCCGGTGATGTGATAGCGCGAGCTCATGGAAGAGGGGTAATAATAGGCGGAGGAGGAGGGGCAGATGGTGATGGTGCAAGGTTCTTGAGTCAGAATTGGGTAAAAGGGTTACTGTAAATGATTGGTATCATGAATAAGATGCTGACATGCTTCCATGCTAGCTGGATTGGATTTCTTCTGGAAGCCCTTTGAAAAACGTGCTTGGCAGTTTCGGTTGTCATGAGGGGGCATTGATCATCGTTGGTCTGGTGGGGTTAAGACAATAGTTCATTCATCCGGTGATTCTTGGACTGGCAATTTGCTCAATCCCTTGAATCGTGATATTCTTGTCATCTCTCAGACATCAGTCAGTTAGGCCTTGTTGTCCTTGGACACAATACCAAACATCTCTACTCCAGTGCAGCCCTCTCAACAGACTTCCAGCCAGCTTGCATCTTCTCCAACAAAACCTCGCTCTTGTTAACGACCAAAGGTTCTCAAGCTAGGATTCACCACGCACATCATTTACCCTCTCCTTCACCGACCTCAGTCTTCCAGTCATGACAATCCACCCCGCCCACTTCCCCATAACCGGCGGCTCGTATCACGTCAACATGAGCCCCGCGAGTTCGTCAACTCTCGTGTTCCACGATACCGTTTCTGCCGGCTTGCAGTTACTTGAATGTCTTTCCTGTGCATAGGTCTTCGGCCGCAGTCCTCTCTCCCTTCTCGGCCAGTCATGAATCTCCAGATGAGTGTCACTAGACCGTCCAGCATCCCTCGATTACCATTTGACGACAACACACATTGACACCGTCGAAGAAAATTACAAAATTATAAATTTGACAATAAAGCATCCATTTATGGATATGAAGTAGAGCATCAACTGAAGTCAAAGCCTAACTTTGAGAAGCTGTATTGAAATGACACCAAGGATGTATTAATTGCAGAAAAATCTGGGATATTGCGACGTGGCATTCATTCTTTTGAAATCAACTCAAGTAAAGCATCCATTTATGGAGACGAAGTAGAACATCAAAACATCATCTCACTCTTACCTTCATTGTGTTTCGAGGTTTGATGACGCTGCTTAGTCATCCGTCATCCCCGCCATGAAGCTCATGACCATGACCTTACTTCGATTGTGCGACAGAGGCACCAATACACGACACCTCAGGATAGGTACCCATGTTCAGGGCAGCGAATTCGCCTTCACATCATCCAAACGCGTTGGAGTTTTCACAGCTGCGTGTACCCATCTACTTCGAATCCTACTAGTGCGAGAAAAAATACGGTCGCGTCCAAGTTCTACGAGTTGCGACGCGTACTACAAAGCGCAATCCAACGGCGTCGAGCACGACGAACCACTCGAGAAGCTTCGCTTCCCATCGTCGATCCGTCCAGCAGATTGTCCTCTTGATACTTTCCAGGGCATCTCGGAGCTTGGTCTTCTCCTCTCTCAGCAAAATAACCAGCGAGCCTACCACAAAATGTCCCGTCGAGGCATTGGGGCCTCGGAGGCGGCTGTTCCTCCAGCACAGTCACCTACCACCTCGATTCCGACGACGTCTGACGATCTCGGCGACGAGTTGACCCCCCCCTTCTTCAACACGACGTTCTCGACCCATCGTGTGTCCCCATTATACGTCGGCCCCGAGGGCCTTACAGAATCGAAACTCGGTGTGATTGCGCATCGACTCCGAGATACTCTTGTCGGCGATGTGGTGCGAGGCATCCAGGTTGGACTCGAGGCCACAGAAACACCAATTGGCCAGGTCGGGTCTCTACGAGCCGTCAACGTGCAATGGTTTCGAGCGAGCACCTTCATGGGGGACGATTCTTCCTACGATGAGCCCGAGATTCCCACGGGGAACCAACTTGAGCTTCCAGACCACCAAAAGCAGGGGCTCTGGGTCCAGATTCAACACGAGAACGCCGCATATGCCGCCATTCTTCTTCCTGGGCTGTCAGGTCAGTCAACCAGCCAGCAAGCTGGAAAAGAGGACCACTTCATCCACCTCCCACTTCTCCTGCTCCGAATGCCTCTGGCGCTCAAGACGATCGTCGCCGACTGGTTATCTGCCACATTCGACTGTCGTGTGAGCAAGGTCACGCTGGGAACCAAGACAATATTGGGGGTATGGGAGAGTTGGGTTGCCACCGTCGGGGTCAACGAGAAAGGGCCTGATTTTGTGCTCACTTTGGCCTTCAACGCGCCGCTTTCGGTAGACGGCGAATCCATGGAACTCGATGCTGATGCACAAGCACTTGAGAATACGGTACAGCCTGGCCTACGGTCCGTCGACATTACCATCTCCCCTCAGGACCTTCGTCGGTTCGTGCGTGCCGGAGCCACGGGTCAACCCTCACAAACGACTGCCCTTCATTCGTGGACAAGTGATCCTCGCGAATGTCGGAGGCTTGCTGGCGGAAACGTCGATGATGGCTGGGCCTGGCGAACTGGCAAGAAGACTGAGAAACATCCATTCACTGAGGCGCTCGCTAGATACCTCGACCGCCACCTTGCGCTGAACCTGTTTCACCCCAGTGTCCATATCACCCAGGTCTCTTGCGCTGGATTCGTGCTAGGACAGAGCCGCCTGAAAATCATGAGGCTAGGAGAGATGAGCCAAGACCTTTCCCGTGCGGCTTGGGCGTTCGTGGCGCAACTGGGAGAGAGGGTCCAAGGCGAACAGGTTCCGCAGGTGTTTTCCTCGAACTTTGGCGCATGAAGGAGGCTGCTGGTTCCTTCCGAGAGGCGTTCGAATGCTGCTTCGTACTTCGTATGAACAATGCGAGTTTAATGATACCCCTTTATTTTTTCTTTCATGCACAAGCGACGCGCCGTGTGGATCTTGGGCCGTACGCCTCAAGCCACGGACAAGGCTTGACGGCCCCAACCCCCGGATGATATCAAGGCGAAGCTTCTGACTGCAGAAGAATGACGAGCGTCGTCAGCGGACGGCCTACTCCCAATAGAGACGACAAGACTACACTGTCTAGCCAAATGAGTTGGAGAGATTTTCGGCACGACCAAAACGAGAGTTTTGAGGAGATTGTGAATGGTGACAAACTCGTTGAATCCTCAGCAGGACAGCAAAAAGGGAACTTTGGTCTGAGAGTGGACCTATGCACGAAGTTGGTTGGCAGCGAGGTCCTACGGCCCCCAATCTCTGACCCATGTGCATGGAGGATGGTGGATGGAGGCATGTCTTTTTTCTTCACTCATGTTGACCTTACCACGAGGCCCTTGAGCTCCAATATTTCTGCCTGCTGCGACTCTAGCTAACCTATCTCGAGTCGGATGCACATAATTGTGCAGGCGAGAGGGCCCTTTGAAGATGACGACGACGACAATGCAAGCATATGCTTTCAACTTTCGTTCCCATGGCAAATTGGATGGGCCATGCACGCCCCTTGTCGTTGCAGGCAACTCCACAGCCTTACCCGCAGCGATGTGGTCGCTTCGCCATTGACACAGCCAGGATCAGCGGGGATTATGAACGGCAAATGCTGCTGTTTGGCGGGATTACGAAAATGAGAAAGCTGAAAATTGAGAGAGAGACGCGAAGGATCCGCACCCTTTAAAAGAAGCAGACCGGGGAGTGGACAAATTGGGCCGTCACCACTTAATCAAGTTGGGCGGGCACCCTTTTGGAGTTGTCCGCCTCTGCTCAGCCCATCAACGGGCACGAAGTTAATCTGGGGATCTCATTCCGCGCCGTCGCTCAGAAGAAGCAAATTGTCTTGTTTGGGATTCAGCCACAGATCGCCCACCCCTCGGCGCGTCTTCAAAATACCTAGCCCTGAATAGTCAGTCAGTTCGTCCATCTGACCATTGGAACGCTTCAGAGACAACGCTTCAACGGTACAATGCGACAACTGACATGTGCTCCTGCACAATTGCCTGCGCAGGGCTTCGGCTTCATTCTATTGTAGCTCGAAGACAAGGAAGCTGGCTTTGATGTCTCTCTGGTAAGCACAACGTGTGGGTATTCGTTTGAAACCTGGCCGCGCTGTTGGCTTGCTCGGATCCATCAAGCAGCCGTGCAACACAACCCATGCTCACGGCCATCTAAGCGGCGAAATAGAGCTGATGCCAAGACTGCAAAGGCTGACCGGGATTATCGAAAGAAGAAGGATCATCGCCAGCCCCCCGAGGGCCAGAAACTGCGAGACCAAATTGTGGCAGTTCACCCTCAAGACCATCAAGAAGGATTGCGAAGCCATTGACTGAGAGAGTTGATGGGCCCAAATCATTGTAGGACGTTGTGAGAATTGACTAAAAAAAGCCACTACAAAGAGGCCGAGTTCAACGATGATTGATGGGATCTCCGCCACGTTAGGCTCCGGCAAGTAGGCTCCGGGTGGCTGCAGCTTGTCCGGACTGACAACTCCACCCTTGTTTCTGTTGTCACAACCACGAAAGCTCCTTGTGCTTCTCTGTGTCCTTTCACAAGGCAGCGGTGTCGAGGCGGGACAGGCCCGTTGCTCTCAGGGACGCTGATCCTTGCGTGGCTCTGCTTGGAGTTAACAAGAATAAATCTTTTGCGCGCATTCTTCTCCACACACCAGTTGGGATACGATATTCATACAACACACCCAAAACACACCCGTTCCCTGCATCACAACCTGCTTCGACAAGACGCGGGCTGGCAGGTGACTTTCCCTAATCCAGTGGGCGTTGCAACGGAACACAACACAGAGGACGGAGTACCAACCGTATCCGGATGGAGAACGGGCTGTGCATATGTATGAACGGAGAACTTTGGGGGCTCGAAAATGCAGAGACAGGTTGAGGACAGGACAAGCTCGTCCCCTACCCTTGCCATTTACGCCCCCTGTTGGTCATACCCTGGGTTCTCCACGCCAGGTTTTCAATTGGCGATGTTCGCCTACGGCTGGGTTGTTATGAAAGTGCTGAGATTAAGTGATTGAGCCGCACTTCCCGTCGCCCTCTAGGGCTGACATTTCCCTCGCCCGTCCCCATCTTCTTCCTGTTTTCCCGTCTCACTTTCTCTCTTCTTACTGTAGTATCCCCATCTCGAATCTCTCGCAGATCAAACGGCCATCCACAAGTTGCGGTTACCAGCTCACCCCGGAACGACGACAAACGCCATCCCGCCAACATGGCTGACCCCAAGGACGCTTTCGATCTGAGCTGCCCCAACGGAGGCAAGTTCTACATCTGCGAGGGCGATTCGACAGAGTTTTTCGGCTGCTGTGGTAGCGATCCCTGCAAAGATGGCAAGGGGGAATGCCCTCAGCACGACTTGTATGCCATGAGCTTCTCTCAAGATGCCTACGCGGAACTCCCTCCCCAGGACTGCAACCATCCCAACGGATCCGGCATCTGGTACACTTGCAAGTTCAACAGTCCTCCCTTTGTCGGATGCTGTGGCGTGAACCCTTGCCAGGAGGAAGAATGCCCCCAGGAGGAGGTTGTGCCGGCGATTCTCGCTGAGAAAGGAAAAAACCGAAACCTTTTCCTTCGTCCGGATGGTGGCGAGAGCACCGCATCTGCCTCGGCGTCGGCGTCGGCCACTGCAGAGCCGAATAGCGACGATGGAGATGATGGCCTAGGCTCGGGAGCCATCGCAGGTATCGCTGTGGGTGCGACGCTCGGTGCCATTCTCGTGCTGGGCTTGTTGATCTGGCTCTTGTGGTGGAAGCCTCGCCAGAAGAAGCAGGCTGCTGCACAGGCGCAAGTTGCTCCCCCGCCGGTGCCGCAACAATCTCCTCCTATGCAACAGCAGTCTCCTCAGCCTCCCCAGTATCAGCAGCCCCAACCGTACCAGCAACCACAGTATCAGCCGCATGACATGGCTGCTGGCTATCCCCAGTCCCCCGTGAGCAACTACCACCGTAAGTCCTATCTCTGATGCACGAATTATCAAGCCATCCTTAGCTAACAATTCTACAGCATCCGTCACCTCAACTCCCACCGTCGGAGCCTACTACCCCAGCGGCGTCTCCTCTCTGGACCCTTACAAGTACAACAGCAACAACCCCCAAATGTCACCCATCGATCGACCCGCATCTATGGGCGCCTACTCCGACAACGGCTCGATCCCCGGCCAGAACAGAGGCTATGCACCTGGCTACGACGGCTCACAGATGGCGCCCGTACAAGAGATGGATGCCACGCCCATCACCGCCGCGCAGGAGCTCGGCACTGGTGAGGAGCATCAGGTTTTGAAGGGCAACCAGAGCCCCAAGCCGGATGAGGGTGGGCTCGGAATCTCGAAGTAGAGCCTGGGACGGTGGGATCGGGGGTCGCTTTTGCGTGATGTGGAAGGCAAAACTGGACTTGTTAATAGAGGGAGGAAAGACGTGGAATTACTACTATTCGAAATGGTTGCGCACGGCGTTTTTGCAGAGGAATTTTTAGCATTCGGCCTTGATAATCCTGAACATATACATTTTCGATTCGCATGCACTTGCTAATCTTGGGTCATTTCAATTCATCTCAAAGCTGAACTCGTGCCTCCCGACAACGCAAGTCCTGGTCCAGGCGCCTACAATCTTGCCGCCAGAAAGTCATTCACTTGACCCATCATAATGGCAAGCCGAGTCTCTCGAAAGGTCAAGAGCGCAGCATGAATCACAACACACACACACACACTGCACATTCATGAACATCTTGGGAATTCCCTGGGTGAGAGTCAACGGCCCTCACTGAGCCACTCACGAGCCAGCCTGTCCCTCCATTGATGGCTTACGCGGGCCGGTCTCCCCGGTACAACGAAAAGCAGGATGGGGGAGGCTTGACGTGTGGCGGATCGAGATGCGGACTAGGACAAGTTGGTGGAAGTATTTCTCAGGTGGCCTTGTTTTTCGTGAGGATGGGCATCGTGATGACATCGATGATGGGAAATGGGTGCATTTGGGGGAGACGTCATGATGCCGTTGTGGTGGATAAACCCATGACCATGGTATTTAAGCATCGTTGGTATAAAGCCAAGCACGTAACAACATTGAAGCAATTCGAGTTGTATCGTTTTCTCAATCAATCACCACTCAACCATCACATCCGAAGCTATCAAAATGGAATCCGCCGGTAGTAAATCCGTCATATCCAACACCATGCAAGAGATCAACCAAGGCGGCGAGGAAATCTCAAACAAAATCCGCGGACATAAAGCCAACATTTCGAATCCAAGTATATCTGACCTCCCTTTGTCCTAGGTATTGGTTGGTACATGAAATGCTAATGTGAGTTTGTTTGGTTTGGTAGATACGAGCGAGGAGAGCAAGGAGGAGAGCAAACGGGCAATTGAGGAGTTGGGCGGCGAGGAGAATCTGTATGGGAAGAAAGAGAAGCCACGGAGTAAGGAGGCTGCAGAGATGTTGGAGGGGAGTAGGGTTGCTTAGATGGGGTGGTGGATTGGTCGTTGAGTGAAGGGGATGCTGGTGTAGAAAATATGAAGTGAAGATCTGATCGTTTCATGATGAGTCCTGTCGAGCTCGAGTTGATGCAATTCCCGGCTCCGGGATCGGGTCCAAAGTGCGAGAGGACAGGACAGGAGGACCTGCGCGACGTCTATCATATATATATGTTAACACCACCTATGCCCTGATGCTTCTAGAATCATTCCATTTATTTCTCTGCCATCTCGACGGAGTAGTACTATTCACCCGTGCTCTATCCGTGCTATGACATCAAGTGCTCTCATGCCCGAAACCCTCGGCTCCGAGGTCTGTCGAGGTTTGTGGGACTCGGTTTCGAGTGGGCCGAGCGAGACTCTGACAAAAGCTGATGTCAGCTTTTGTTCTGTTCATTGCATTCATGGCTACGAGCATGGAGAAAGAGGAGAGTAGGTACGGTAAGACGGGTGATCGGCACTAGTTGGGCGCCGGTTGGGAAGAGATTGGCTGTGGATAGGATGGGTGTTTGAGTAAGACGATGCCGTGAATCCGAGGATGTCATGGGTATCTAGTATAGAACAGGGAGAGTTGGATAGAGTTGAGAGTGATGTTGGAAATCCCGATTGCTTCTCTGATGGAGTCTGACCATACTCGCGAATGGGGATAACCTCACTGATTGCAACCACAACCACCTCAAAATCACAAACCAACCTCTCTCCTCGGGACTCCGGACTTTATCAAACTTCCATCTCCACTAAAACCCACCAAACCTCCCCCCAGCAGTTCCAACCACTTCTCCTCAATCCCCCAATATGTATCAAGCTCCCATCCAGCCAATCCCCAAGACCCCCGAGGTCACTGGCTTCTTGGCTTGATGGATATACCTACCTCCTCCGGAATTACGGAGTACGGTTTCTCTAGAACCCCCCTCGTTCGGCTCTCATGGGCGCACGGCGTTGTGTGCTTTATCTCCGTTCCATAGCCGGCGCCGACTTGCCGGATCCCGAGACTTGGTCCGGAGGGGGGGGGTTAGGTACTGATACATGGATGGTGTTGGGTCGGGGTTTGTTGGAGATGGGATGAATGAAGCTGCAGAAGGGGAAAGAGAACAGAAAAAGAAGTTCTTGTACACAGGGGTTATAGGATGGATAGGTAGTTGTCAACCTACGTCAACCCTCCCCTCACCCTTCATTCCCCTCCAATAGCTATCCAAGCACAACCCCCAACTCAGGCCAAAACAAAGCAACAAAACTGAGGTAGGTATCCCGTACTCCGGAGTACATACCCAAGTTTTCGGCTACGGAAAAACGCGCCAAGCCTCCGCCCTCGTGCGAGCAGGGATTCCCTCCTCGCAGCCCAGTGGCCGGCGGGCGGAAACTCGCACCACCAAAGAAAAGATTCGAAATAGCTCCTGTAACCCTTCTCCCCAAGAGATCCCATCATTTTTCATCTCGAGACTCTCTGGCTCCTCTTAAGTGTTCTTTTTACTTCACGACTCGGGGAATAGGGGAGAAAACACGATGCTGTCTCGATGACATTCCCCCTTGTTCGGCCGCTACTCTTGACAACAAGTCTACATCGCCGAGAGGCCTTCCAGGATCGTTCTTCTCCGTCCGTTCGCATCGAGGCAGGCATCCCAGAGCGAGCTGTTTCATCAACTAATAAACAATCCCCCCCAAAAAATCCCACCCAGCAACCCACCATCAAAGGGAAAAAAAAAAGATCACGACACCTCTCTTCCTTTCCCAGCAACCCCCGTCTTTTTTCTTTTTCTTTTTTTTACTTCGCCCCGGGTGACGGCAAGCAACCAACATGAAAGTCATCGTCACCGGCGCGACGGGCCTCGTCGGCAAAGAAATCGTCAAGCAGTGTCTCGCGGAGCCGCGCATCACAAAAGTCGTCATCTTGACACGGCGCGCCGTCTCGATGGACGTAGAGAGCCACCCCAAGGCGGAGGTGGTGATGCACCAGGATTTTTCGCGGTATTCTGATGAGCTGATGCAACGGTTGGAGGGCGCGTCGGCGTGTTTATGGTAGGGACTTTTTTTTTTTTCTTCTTTTGTCTTTCTCTCATGTATGGAGAGGTGGATCTGGGAATAGTTACACATTGTCATGATGATCATGATGATGGCTTGTACTCATGGACAACTCAGAACAACACCACCTCTCCCACACAACACAACAAAACACAACACAACACCCAACACACCAGCCAAAGCTCTCCCAAGCTGATACCAAAATCCCCAGGGCCATCGGAGCACGCCCCTCCCCCCTAACCAAAGACCAAGACAAAGACCACCTACACCACGTCAACATCACCCTCCCCCTCGCCGCCGCCGCCGCCCTCCGCCAAAACCTCGCACCCGCATCCCCCACCAAGTTCTACTTCATCTTCTACAGCACCTCACGCTCCTCCGGCAGCCACAGCTCCGCTACCAAAGCGCTCCTCCCGCGGCGACACCGCGCGGGCGACGAGGCCGAGAAGGGACTCTGCGAGATGGCCGACTCGAGCGCGGGGACGTTTGCGGCGTGGATCCTGCGTCCGAATGGGATCGTGACGCCGGATGCGCCCAAGAAGAGAAGGCTTGTCGGGGGGAGGTCGAGTGGTGGTGTTGAGGCTGCGCAGATGGGGAGGGCTTTTGTCAAGGTTGCTTGTGAGGGATGGAAGGATAGGGTGATTGACAATGACGCTCTGTTAAAGATGTAGTTGGGAGGTATTTTCTTCTGCTTGTCTTGTTTCGTTTCTTCTTCAAGGCAGGATGCGGTCTTCTTTGTACATATATTTTGATATGTCATCAGCGACGGAGTCGGTTGGAGGGCGCTTCTTTTCTTGTCATGACGGCCAACTTTCTGGAGTTTTATGGATCGGTAGCGGAAAATACAGGCCTCATAAATATCCTTCAAATCGAGTCTGAGAAACTCTTTACTTCACATGTTTGTTCCTCGACTCGGTCCGGAAAAGAGCATCTCTTTCGCGACTATCTCAAGTCAAACCAAACACTCTGGAGTTTAAAACACCTTCAATGACCGATATACATACATGAAAATCGCTGAAAAAAAGATAGAAATAAATTCCCGTTCTAGGGTAGATCCAAAGCCCTATTTTTTTGCAACGTTTCCACCCCTTCTGTTAATTTGGTCTCGAACCTAAGTCCTCGAGTCCCCTCCCTTCTCTTCAACAGCATCCCTTCCAGTCCTGCCCTTATAGTTCACTCATGCCAGACACTAGTGAACCGCTCTTCAATAATGACGATAAAGAAAACCCATGTGTTGTCGTAAATTGCACGCTGTAAACTCCATTGTATCAGCCCATCCAGTAATCCTCCTCTCATGGCCTCAACGCTCTCCGATACCACATCGCTGGGTCGTATGTCGCCGGGAATGGCCTCGACACGTCCTCTCCCAAATTCCATGACCTTTTCCCTTGTCCGTCCAAGCACCTCCCATTCCAGCCCCTACCCATCTCGATGTCGCCGTCCCCGTACTATTTTTCCGGCAACGGAGGTGGTTTCTCGCCGTGTCTCAGTGTCGAATTGTGCGCGAGACGGCGCGCTTCTACATTCCTCTCAGTCTCTTCCATCTGCGCGTCTGCCCGCTTTTTCCATTTGCGTATCCGGCGCCGTCGCCAATACGTCCATACGAGCAGACAGCCGACGATGACCAGGACGCAACCGAGTATGATCCAGAGGATGATCCAGCCTCGACTGGTCAGGGTTGCCCATGCGTCTTCTTCATGGTACTGGCCGATGTGATACGGCTCTTCGCTCTTCGTTGGGTTCTTCGTCATGAGGGCGCTGGGAGGCGTCGAGCCCTCGCTGGTTCGTGGGACTTTGTTCGTAGGGGGTTGCTTTCGTGAAGGGGCTGGGTGGTTGTTTCGTGGCCTCGAGAGAAGTAGAAGATTAGAGTCAGAGAAGAGAAAAGGTCTCGGGCGGAAGAGGGAGAGATAAACGTGACCACGAGAAGAGCCGGTTTAGTTGGGATATCTGATACTCAAAAAGACTCCTTGTGGATACGTCGAGGCCATGATGGATTGTCTCAGCGGACACCTCCGTATACTACCCGCCTCCTTCTTTTTCACTGCCCTGTTCTCGCTGAAGCCCTTTTCCCTGTTTTCTTTCTCATTCATGAGGTAATTTTCCCTTCAAGAGCCATTGCTAGGGAATGTGTCGCGTCCGGGTTGGGTGGCAGGAGGAAGAGTTGTCACCTTTGCATGGGAGAGTTCGAGGACAATGACGGCCACCCCGACTTGTTCACAGGACCCTAGTAAATGCTTCCGATATCTTGATATGGGGTGGGAGAGGTTAATATTTGTTTAGGTTTAAGCGAGCGTATGAGTGCGTGTGCGCTTGGATTGTTTCGTAGGTAGACCTGAAGAGGATGAGGATGGTGTTGATGGAGGTGGACGAAGTGAGAGGAGGAGGATGTCATGACGGATTACGGACGCGTTCCTTTTTCTCTGTATCTCCATCAACGCGCCTTCCTTTTACTCAAAGTACACTTTCACAATCCTTCGTGCCTTCGCCGCCTCCTTCACCGGACTACCGTTGTCGGATCCGAGTTGCGTGAGCAGTTGTTCCTTCTCATATCGCATACTCGTCCACGTATGGGTGGGCATACCAGGATACCTACCCTATAGCGTTTCCACGGACGTCTCAAACTCGTCACTCCATCCTCACCGCATCAAAACATGTTGTTGAGAACTAAAACTACCCTGGCCAACATCAGGTGTGCGAAGGTATCTAAGGCTTAAAGCGCCCGTGGAGAGGGCAAAGGGCCCCATATGGTGTCCGAGTCTGACCACCTGACAACGCCATCATCACAGGTCTTTTTGTACTGTATCCGAGGGGAGGCTATTTCTGACGAGAGTATTTAGATAGGCCATCTTTAACATCATAAATCCTCGCAGGAAGCCACCATTCGAGCCACCATCACACACTATCACACACCAACACAGGGGTGAGGAAGTGATGCCATGGGAGGACAATGTGCCAGGTCTCTGTTTTCCTTACTCTATTCAAACTCAAGGCGTCATATTTCCCACTTCAAGATGTGCATTCGGCCGCATTTCATCCCATGTGACAAACTAGCTTTTCGAGGGCAGACACATACGTAGTCCTCACAGCAACACCTCGTGACCTCAAGAGTAACCTAGGGAACACAACAGCAAGAGAAGACCTAAAGAAAAGACAGTAGAGCTCTTCTAATCGGCCCATCTCCATAAAATATGTGGTCTTTCTTTCTCCGCCTCTCACAACACCTGGCTTTTGACCTCCTACACTCCCACCACGACACCAGTTACGCGGCTCTTTTTCCGGGTGGCGTTTCTCATCTCTAGGTACTCTACAAGATATACATATATATATCCTGTATGCCCCTGCTGTTGTTCCCAATATCCACTGAATCCAGAGTCGTGCAAACCTCCATTCTGTCTATCCAAATTATGTCCTCTTTTACAGACAGTCACCGCTATGACACACCGACAATGGAGTGGCGATCCTGGATCGAGTATATTTTGATCTTTCTCGCGGTCGAATCTGTCTTTTATTACTTGGCATCCCATAAATTCCGTAGATTTTTCCGGCATCATCCACGTAAGTCTATCTTTGCGTCGCGATTACACAAACCTCAAGCCGCTGACGAAAACTAGCCGATGACTCCCAGGGCCTGGAGAGGGAAAGGGTCCACCAGCTCAGGGCCCAGGTCAAAGATCTTACCGCAGATTGCCAGGAATTGGTGGTGAAGTTGGAGAGCTTGAGGTCAGGGGCAGAGAGCAGCTCCATTGAGCGTCCCCTCTAGAGTGGCATGCGAGCCTCCACCCGGCAAGATGGAGGACACCGGGATCTGAAAGGGGTTTGGCAGCTGAGATTAAGTGATGCAACTTCCTCAGGCCCCTTCCCTCCTGCCAACACGATCTACTGGTGGTCAATGGATGTGGTTGCGGTCAACAGACTGTCGTCTAGAAACAGAGCTTGGAGGTGGCCCGAGTCTGGCTCGAGAGCGGGTGTCTGACGGAATCGTTTCACCTGGAAATTGTTTGGGATGGCCTGCTGCTGGGATGGAGGTTGAGCACTACACTAGCCGTCTGCGTTACTACCTACTGTCCAGATCACTTGGCTTTAGAGTGTCCTTGGGGGTAGACATCTGAACAGCCGTCCGTTGTCGTTGAAATACAGGTTTCGGATATTCTCTCCCACTTTTGATCTTCGTGATGGACTCTTTAGATTTACATTTAGGTATTAATAACGCTCTTTTGGATTGGGTGATTTACTTTCGGCCACATCGCATGTAAGTCACTCTAGCTCAAAGGTGAAACCATGACGGAAGTATGATAGAAGAATTTCCAATAATTTTATTCCACCTTCTTACAGAAATCCGTGCGCGAATTCATGCGAAACGACGTCCAGAGCACTTCCAGCTGCGCCTCCAAATCCAGGTCCGGGAACCAAAACGTGACAATGGCAATGAAACCCTAGCAAGATTCATTCCACTAAGTAACTAGATTGTTGTTAGTCACTCAACTCTAAGCTGATGACATCAGTCTGTGCCCATATCCTCTCCCTGGTGTTTGACTCTTGAAATGATCCCTAACCCAGCCTTAACCTTAACCGCACTTCAAGCTAGAATCAAAACAAGGGACATCTGCTTATTTTGGCCTCATTATACTGAAAGTCATCACCGTGACTCCTCATTGGTCGGCCTGCCACTATCCGTGCGGTATCAGAAAGGCCGGTAGTTGACTTGACCAGAAACTCGGCTTTCAGCCCCAGACACTAAGCAGCCCGCGGATGTCTCTAGGACAAGGTCATTGGCTTGGTTAACAGATGACGGGGCAAGCTGAACTTCGGACTCTTCTAGGCCCAGAAAGTGGCTGAAGCCGCAGCACTAAGGAAAAGCCCTATGCGCAACGTGCATCCGTATTTGACCAGGAGTCATATCGCTTTTTTGTTGTTACACCTTCTCACAGGCGCGTAATGGAGGGTAATATGACGAGATAACGGGTTGACAATACGGATACACAGAAGATAAATCACGAGCATCTGTTGTCCTGTTTTGTTGTGCTTCCCTTGCACCCTCTCTCTAGGTTTAATTTTAGTCCACGTTTCTCACTATCGCGTTCAGGGACGAGGGGAAACACAACAGCCACCAGTAGCTGCAAATGGCTCCCGCTACCATGTAGGGCGTCCAATTGAGCGACTTGAGTAAGATGAACAAACGCCTCCCGAATGCAAGAGGCCGAGCCTGAAAAGGGGCATATTCTACGTCCCGCGGAAGTCTTGGTCGCGTGAGGTCTTACCCCGAGTGAAAATGCCAACCAACATATAGAAAACAGATCCCTCGCCAAGGGCCCCTTCGATATCCACACCTTCTCGTCAAATTCCACATCATGCGGTTTCAAGAGATTCTTGCCGCGGGGGGCCTATATGCCCTCGGTGTCCAGGCACGCGGCCTCTGTAGCCCTCACCCCCCTTTGTCCTCCTCCACGGTCTCAGCTGAGCCCTCTTCAACCGTTCCAGACGACGGCTGCAGGACCATTTACGGCCCTACTAAACCGGAAGCCATCATCACAATTTACGAAACCCGCACCGTTCCCCATACTGAGTTGATCACCGTCACCATCACACCCTCAAAAACCGTGCCCGCCGAAGAAGTCGTGATAACCACGACGGAGACTGTGTTTGGAACATCCACCTACACCCCGCCGGAAGTTACTGAAAGTGGTGAAACCACCGTCACCTCATTTTTCTACGAAACCAAGACACGAAGAATCACCGTTTTTATTGGCCAGACTGTGACGAACGTTGTCGTGGTCACGGCGACCACGACAGACGTAGTTACCATCGATCCTTCATCTGGATTCACTCCCGTGCTCTCAGAGACTGGATACATCAGCGGAAATGGATACCGTAAACGCGGCCTCGGCTCACGGGCGGCAGACATGCGCGTCGAGAACCGGGATGCGCAGGACAATATCCTCCAAGTGAGGGGCGGCGGACCCTATCCTGAGACAGTTGTGTGCCCGGCGGTAAGATAGACAGACGTGTTTTCCCTTGTGATGCCTGCTGACCAACATCTATCAGACCTACACTGACTCCGGCACCGCGATAGTCGACACGAGGGTAGCTTCAACAGTCACCGTTACTGCTACTGCTCCGACATTCACCGTCGTCGTCACCGAAACCTCTGTCACCACTGCCACCGCTTCGGTCCCGTACGTCACCGTCTTCGAAACCAAGATCACCACAAAGATCGAGACGGTGTACGACACAGTCACAAACACGGAGGTCACAGTGGAAACCGTCGACTCAACCTCGATCGCCACACCCACGTCGACCTACTATGCAGCCTGCGGCCCCGACAACATGGTCACCACGCTCCCTAATGGGGTGTACATTGAAATAGTCCAAAGCAGGTATGGATTTCAACGGATGCCTGGCCCCGATCCATACGACTGCTGCGTAAGATGTCTCACCACCGCATCTTGTGGAGCTGCCGCGTTTCGGGGTGGAGAATGCCTTCTGTTGGACCACGGAGGCACCTGTAATCCAGCCTCACACGTTGCTGGTTTCTCGATACACAACCCCCCGGCTACACCCCTTTTCACAGTCATGAACTCCAACTGCGGCCAGATTATCTTCCAACCCAATGGTCCCAACAACCAGTTTGAGCGATAGAGTGGTTTGTGAAGGTATCAATCGGGCTCTTTAAGAACATGAAGCCATATTATGTTCTGGCAGCGCTGTCGTGCTTGGAATTGTGATAACTTTGAATTCGTGATAAACTCAAGGATCAAACCACGGTCTATATCGCTGGGCAGAATCCAAAAGTCTCTATTAAACACCTGACTTGGACTTTTCTCGTTGCTGTGTTCCTTGGGTCTGTCTTTGGTTTAACTCAGCATCCTTATCTTATTCAAGTGCCTAGGTAGTTGGTGACGCTGAGGGTACAACAACAAAAACAACAACGACAACAACAACGACAACAACAACATCGGAAACGTTGGGGACCAGGAACAATCAAGGAAATTCGAATAAAAGGAAAAATGCTCTACATACTATTAATATTTATTTACCATGGTCTCTCATGATGCCTAATCCACCTATCTCTGACTTGATGCCAAACCTCGCACTCGATCGACATCCAACCAGGAATATTGGACGCTTCTCGAATTTGTGCATACAATACCCGGCACGGAAATTTTGTCCCGTGCAGAAAGGAACCGGCCATTCTTTGCAGTCGAAGCCCCGAACTCGTGGCACATTCAGGATCGTTGCACCATAGAACATGCCGGGTAGTCTCATCGGGAAACCAAGCCTTGCCTCGATTCCCGGAGGGGAGCAGGCGGTGATCAAACATCTCGAACCAGGCCGGGTCGCTCGGGCCTTCCATTTCCCTCCTATGCGTGATGTGCAACCTGATCATCGTCTCCTTCCGGCTCCATGAATACGTAACGTCACACTGCACGCAACGGATGCAGTGCTTGTGGCATCTCGGCTTGGGTGAGCCCTTCCACCCCCTCCATTTGGGCCCCTCAGCGAAACATCCACAGTCCTTGGATTCCAAGGCCTGGAGGAGGCTTTCATCTTGAAGGGATATGTGCCGACAGAAGTGTTGTTGGAGCTCAGACAAGTCTGGTATCCGGCTGAGGCCATCCCGAATCACATCTGTGGACGCGGGAGAAGCGGGATGGATCTTTAGCACACCGAAAGCCCATGTATCCTCTCTCGCAATACAATCAAGGATATTTCTCTTGAATCTGATTGTCCTTGCGTGTGGTTTTGACTGGTCAGCAAAACACCAAGGCAGCCCATGGATAACTACAGAAGCCGCACAGCGCATCCTGGGGTAGGAAGACCGAAGGCGCACATGCGCTTTTGCCAAATATAGGTCATCTTCGGACCCTAGGCACTTTCTCATTTTCGACAAATGGTGATCGAGGAAAAGATGTTCACCGAGGTGGCCGGCACATAGCCCGCACAACATCTGTTGGGCTACCCCTATTTGGAAGCCAGGGAAAAATAGTGCAGGGTGGAGAGCGGAGCATTGTATGCAAAACACAGGGTTGAATAAACGAAGCATCCTCTTCTTCAGAAGACCCGTTTCTCGATGGCGAGTGCATTCACTGCAGTGATGCTTTCGTGCCAGCATGTCGCGGACGATGAGACGTTGCTTGTAGCCGTTCTTGGTAAGGCATAACTTCTCGTTCAATGGTCGAAACTGCTCTCGAAAAAAGTCGCCGAAAGCGCTATCCATGGAGATTTTGCGAAATTTTGTCGATGTCTGAGCCAGGAAGTAGAGCGCGTGGTGTGGAAGTTGAAGCATGATGAGTCGGAGCAGCTCCTCAGGTAAGGCTTCGATGGCGCTACTTGGCCGGGATGGTCGAGCAGTGCCATCCTCGTCAGGCTGTTCGATGGGAAATTGAATATCCAAGCTCGGTGGGAGACTTAAAGTCAAGGATAAGTTAGGGGCCTTGTCGCAAGCCTCGACCTTATCGGGAGCATCAACCTCATCGCCAGTCTCACGCTTGGGTAAGATGAGTCTCTTCACGTCCGCTGCGAACTCGAGGCATCGTTGCAGTGTGCCTTTCTCCCTGTTGAATTCGGGCTTCTCCTCGGGTAGTTCGAGCGTCTCAGGTGTGTAGGAGAAGGGTAGAGACGGGGCGTGAAGAGGCCGCACAGATCTCCCTCCCTTCACCATGTCTACCAATCCATCATGCAAAGGAGACCATATATATGGCTCCATGGGTTGGCGGGTTTCATCACGGGCGGGGAAAAGAATCGGCATGAGCTTGGCTGACTTGAAAACGATGAGGAGAAAAACATGTTCTGGATAATACCATGAGTATTTTCTGGAAAATACCAGGAGTATGGCAGCCTTTAAACTCCTTGGTCGAGACGCCAGGGTTCTATCATCCCCGCCCGTTGACTCGACAATGAATGCAAACCCGGAAGCCGTTTATGGCGATTCTCGTTTGACGGGCTGCATGTCTTCGGCATTTCAAAACAGTCGGGAAGAGCACACATGGTCGAAAACATCCCAGCCACGGCGTGGAAGCCATGCATCGTTGCCATGCGATCGAAGGGGTAACTCGGACCGATTGGCATTGATTAGCTTGCCCTCCCAGCCGAATATGCACGTTTATTAGTAGATTCAATGTCGATGTTGGGTGATAGTATACTGGAGGTTGGGTTCGTTTGTTTTGAAAGATGTTGTTCTCATAGGTGGGATGTGCCGACGTTGTCAAGACGGCGCTTTCCGTGTCAACAACGTAGGAAAATAGATTGCGTAGAATGACCAGTAGTCTCATCGAATCTGGTCAATCATATATTCATGGCTGGGACACCAGCTCATCCTGACCCAAGGGCCGACGGAAGCAGCATATAGGAACTTGTCAAAACACAATGGAGGCATCCTATGTCATATTACATGACACCTTGGCGTCTGGATCGGGGATCAAGGCCCTCATTCTAGGCATGGAGCAGCGTCTCAAGGTTAACCTCGGAGACATGATGGAGACCTGGGCCTCCTCCGCCTCCCCGTTCTCGCAACGGTCGTATTGACTGGAGGTAAATCAAGTTTAACGTGGAAACCGTTGAAGAGGAGATTCATATTGCAGCAAACGTGGCCTGGCCGTTTCACACACAACTGTACTGTCTGCACATACAACCCTCCCGGTCATTCAACTGCACTCAAACTCACCTATCCCTCATTTCCAGGAAGTCCACCACTACCCCAAGCATCTGTCCCAAGCATCATCAATTTCATCTATCCTTCATTTCATCCACACCTCAAGCGGATTGATTCTTATCCCACATTCCACTTTATGCATTATATAATTAGTTTATGTATAATAAGCTGTGCGGCTTTAAAGTGCTTCCGACTGATCGCCGAAACTTCCAGAGATAGGAGAATAGATCCTGTCACCCAACAAATGGACAGCAGACTGCCACCTTATTCATAATAAGCCAGCGCACAAGATCGCCTAACCGCTCCCTAAATCTATGGTTAGAAAGGATATCCTAATCCTAAATTATACTAAAAGTCACTAAATCTGGCAGTTCCGAATTCTAATATCACTTCCCCAATGAGAAGGGCATAATGCCGTAACAGCCTGATTATCCCAGCTTCAATAGTCGAAAGGTGGCCCACCACAACGCCAAATGGGCGCCCAATGCGCTCGAAATTAGTGGTAATATCTGTGTGCAAGGACTCTACAAGCCCTTTAAGAGTCGGTGTTGGGGTTGAATCGTGGGGACCCAGGGTGGAAAGTCGGGACAACGGGCTAATTTGAGGCGGGTTATGGGGGGAGTAGGATAGATTTTGATGATCTTAGACACGTTTTTGAAGGATTTCTAATGATTCTATCATGAACCGTTCCTAAATATTAGACAGGAGTCCTCCGTGAAGACTTACGGTCTTTCAAAAGTAGAGGTAGCAAGAGAGTTGTGAGAGATAAACCACCCAATTGAGCAGGACAGTGACTATTAATTTATACCTAGGGCATGGCAACTACACATTTCCACTTGCCATGGATACTCCTAAAAGGTTTTATTCGGCAAGTGCAACGAATGCCTCATCCCCGTCAGAGTTAATGAGGTGGCGGCGATTGGTCATTATTCAACTCCAAGAGCTACTGAGATTCTTCAATCATCTCAATCAGGATTCATGAGTCACAATTCTGTTTCTCCTCCAGTGCTGCTAAATATCTCTCCATATTAAACTACTGCACCATATGTACCAGGGTTGTCGAACCAGGAAACATGTCAGCGTTGGCGCCGAGACGGGATCACGTATTCTCTTTGCGACTCGGCCTCAACTTCATTCATAAGTACGAGTTCTTTAACTTTTCAGCCAAAGTGGTTTACATTCCACAGCCCTAGACAAAAGAGGAAGCACAGTTAATCAGGGACTATCACCACCAGCATCTCAGTCCCTAGGTTCGGCTCCGGCCTGGTGGCGGCGGCGGTGGTGAAACTAAAACCCCAAAGCAGACATTGCATATCAGATTTTTCCAGTCCCCGTCCCGTACAGCTATATGCTTGGACACTTTCTGTTGCAAGCACCTGCTACAGGTGAACCGGATTTCTTTCTCGAGTCGATATAGTTGGAGATGACCATGAGAGGGGTATATCTTGTACACCTCGTAGGGAGGTACTACCGTGTCGGTATCGCTGTCGGGAATCTTGGAGAGTTGCGAAGGATTGCTTAGGAGAGGAGGGTCAGTTGAAGGTTTTTGAAGAAGTATTATTGAAGAGAAGAATCTACACAATCTACGAGGCGGGAAGGCGGATATATATATACTCATCTTCATCCCAAGTAAAGGTGTTCCAACACCCACGGATCACCTCCTGCACGCGTTGATCAACTTTGCCCTGTTCTCATTAGTTCTTCGGGTTGTTTCCACAGTATTGGTTGATCAACCTTCTCCCCCCAAACTTCTCGATGTACATGAATAACAACCACCCATCCACGGGTCTTGGCCAGCGCCTGACTTGATGTTATCAAGTCGCCTCAGCCATTGAGTACATTCACAGCCGCGGCATCGTCTGCTGAGATCTCTGACCAGCCAACTTCCCCGTGCACGAGTCAACGCCGGAAAAACAAAAAGATGCGACTACACAAGGGCCTTCCCAAGTCCAGAAGAATAAAGGTTATGAAACTACAGTGTAGAAGTTAGTACAAGGATTGCGTTTCTACAACACCGGCTGATTTAGAACGAAGAAGCGCCTCAATTATGGTCTAGGGTTGCAAACCTCTCACCTATAGATTTGAGCATCAACTCCTCTTCACTACGAGATTGAGATCAGATATCTTGTCAAATTCGTGCAACAAAACATAAATGTGCCCTTAGGTATACTCCAACCCGCAATATGCGGGAAGGAAATTGGACGGACTGCCTGTCTTACTGCCCAACCTTTTGCCATACTAAGCTGCGTGCAGCTCAGCTAACTATTGATGATTTTCTCATCAACGGAAAGGAAGCGTAGACTCATCGGCCAAACCGTTAGGAAAGCGAGGTCTATTGCTGAAATATTCAAGTATCTTATTTCAATTTTCATTATGTTCGTGTTGCTGGACCAGGGCCGTCGAGAGGCTTCGGCATACCGCCTTTTCCCGCTTCGGGTCTCAGGCAGCAGGCAGCCAAGATGTTGGTTCTCATCTGGGCTTTGGAGCCTGATTGAAACCTCCTCTTTCTTCTCTTTCTTCTCCCACCTGCAGTTCTACTTGTCTTTGCTTGCACAATTGATCTTGTTGGGAATAATGGCTTCTGCCGGTGAAGAATACTCGGCCGACGAAGAGATTATAGAATTCTTCAAAAAGACCACAAGCAGTCAGGCAGAATGCAACAAACGGGCTCAGGAACTCGTCGGGGGCACCCCTGTCCCGGTCACCATCCAAGGTGTTTGCAGCTACACAGTCTATGCGGGACCTGATCTCAAGTTTGTCGTCCAGTTTCGACTGAGATCGCTGGAACTCAAGTCTGAAACTTCTACGCTCGCCCGGCGTATCTTTGGCGAGTATGCACCAGAAATCACCTTCAAAGGCCAGCTTGGCGAGGAGAGCGAAGCAGAGGGAAAGGAGCCGCTGCTTGTCTACGTGATGAGTCGCATTCGGGGCGTCAGTCACCTTGACTTCGAATTGAGTCATGATATTCCCCAAAACTCCCCGGGGTACTTTGCCCTCCGGAAGAATCTGATAACTGACGTTGCTCGGTATGCTATTTATCCCGCAACTTCGCTTCCTTCTTTACTAACCTAGCTCCTAGGTTCTTTGCCCGTTCTTGGAACAACCCCCAGCAGGTTGATGCCGCTTTTCGCGATGGCCTCAGAGAGAGATTCGAACGGGAATTGCGACTACTGTTCAGTCTCCCTGAGCGATTTCATCACATTATCCGATCCCTCCAGGATACGCTTCCGGCAATACTCACCCTTCCAATGGTGCTTCTCCATAAAGACTTTGGGGTTTGCAATATTATTGTTGATAATACCACTTTCAACTTGGTCGGGGTAGTTGACTGGGCAGAAGCAGAGATCGGGCCTTTCGGGGCAAATTTGCACTCTCTGCAGCCCCTAACCGCCCATATGTACCTTAGAAACGGCTGGACGAAATACGAAGACTATGATGACCTCCAGGACACATTCTGGGGTACTTTTCGCCATGAGGTGGGGGGTCTCTCTGATGAAACGGTTGAGACCATCAAGGCTGCGAGGGTCTTGGGAAAGATCTTATCTAGTGGATTCACAAGTCGCCTTGCGAATATGCCAGAGGCAATTCCTATTAAGGATGATGAAAGTGGTCGTTACAACATGCTTGACTTGGATGGGTTGCTTTTAAACCCGGCTACGAGGTTTACTTAGAGGGCAGCCAGGAGCTCCTAGGAGATAGGCAAGTGGTACTTGACGAGAGATTGAATGGGTGTTGATTGAAGTGCGATAGTCAAGTTATACCGTCTATGAACTGGCATGTTTGGGGACAAATAGCAATGGACTTGGCTGTTGAGAGATCCTTATACGACTTATTCCTTTGTCGCAAACCACTATGAACTGGTCTTACTTTTAATATAATAATATCGCCGATTTCCTTTGGTTTCCCACCATGTTCCTTATTTAAAGAGGTGAGCTACTCGTCATCTCATCGGTATATATAAGAACCGGGCGCCGGAACAATCGTGAAGTAACCGGAATTGCTGTGCGATACTGTATCTAGCCCTCGAAGGGCGTCTCATATGGCCGCTCGGCTTGGGGAGTAATCCTAGCAAGGTGTCTCCGCTGACCGGACTTCCAGTCCACGAGAGCAGTGTGCTGCACAGTCCTATTGTCCCAGACCACGACCGTCTTCTCCTGCCAGCGCACGCGGGCATGGAAGTCAGCACCCCAGGCGATGTGCTCATAGAGGAAGTTGAGGATGGCGTCGGACTCTTCCTTCTTAAGACCGACGATGTCGCGGGTGACTTGGGGAGTGTTAGATGGTTTGTTTGAGTCTTGGAGAAGGGGGAGGGGGGGGCTTACACTGGGGGTTGATGAAGAGGGACTTCTCGCCCGTGACGGGGTGAGTGCGCACGATGGGGTGCTCGTGTACGACGGGCTCACGGCGCTTGACGCTGTTCTTCTTCAGGCTGGCGTTGACTTGCTCGATGCCCGAGTGAGTGGCCTTGAGTCCATGAAGGAACTTCTGGAACGCGGGTGACAGCCGCTCATACGCCTCGACTGTGTTGGCGAAGAGAGTATCGCCTCCGGTTTCAGGGGTGTCGAGGATGTACAAGAAAGTCGTACCGGGGGGCTGCTCCTCATACGTGATATCCGAGTGCCACGCCACAGAGCTCGTCCGGGTCTTGAAGAAGTCCTCATGGGAGCGATCGCCCGCGCCACGATGCACGAGGTGAATCTCCGGGTGACCCGCGGGCGAGCCAGACGTCGGGTGGATGTGATGCCTGCCAAAGTAAGAGCCAAACTCAAGGGCCTCAGAGATTGGGAGGTCGGCGAAGTCTTGGTCGCGGAAGGCGACGACCTTGCGCTCGGCGACGTAGCGGGCGAGTTCGTCCTTGCCGGCGGCGGTGAGGGTGGAAAGCTGGACACCGTGGACTTCGGTACCGATGGTGGGGGTGATGTGGGAGATGGTTGTGGAGGAGGCGAGGAGGTTGGGGAACGAGGGGTCGGCGTTGAGGCCGGGGTCCTTGTGGGTGAAGGGCTTCAGGGGAGGGTAGACTTGGTCCTTGTTCCACGTGGGGAGGTAGTTGGGATACTGTGACGGGGTTAGTTAATAGAATGGTTCGTGGTGTGAGTTGCGTTGATTTGAGATGAGATGAGGTGAGTTCCGTCGAGTTGTTTATGAGTGTAGGAGAGAGAGAGTTTCGTTGACTAACCTTGGCTGCGGCAAAGTCGCCGTGGCCTTGCTCTTCGCGATCCTTCTCGTAGGTGATAGGAGACAACTCCTTGTAAACACCCTCAACGGCACCGGCATAGAGCTTCAACTTGGAAGCCTCGGTGACCAAGGCGGGCACGTCCTGTGTCTGTGTTGCTGAAGGAGCCATATTGACGATTCTCAGTCCGAGGCTAACAACTATAATGTGTATAGATCGATCTTTACTGCTGTGAATTGTCTTTCACTCCTAGCCAACGACAGGACACCTTTATATATGAAATCTCCCATTCTCTCAGATCGGATATCGGGACTCGCAATCTGCAAAGTAAATGCCGGCATCGAGGACGCGGGGAACCAATGGTACTGAACTCAACGTCCCGGAAACCAACACACGAATCTTAGTTCCCAAATTCGCCATGAGTGCATTCCGCAAAAGCAACTGCGAGAGCGACCTCGGACCCAACTTGCGCAGAGCTTCACGTTTCGGCGCGGCGATCGCTGGGGAAGTTGGTGTTGTTAGTGTGAACAATCCTTGGGCTAAATCACGCAATGAGAGGGGAAGCGATTCAGGTTTATTGAGAAATGATAAGCGTATTATTGGTATTGAATGCGCAATGCTCTTCCAAGAGAATCGATTGAATAGGGTTGGATTGCGCCATTACGACTTCGTGTTTGGGTTTCGGGATTGTTGGTGTCGCCATCTCTGGGGCTGAGTGACGCAATGTGATAATCGGGGGAATAGGGTCTCGGGGGTTGTTTGCTTGTCTTTTTGAAGCTGTTTATTATTGAGATAGCTGTTTCTTTCATGTTTAATGGCCTGCTTTGAGATTCATATCTTTCCAAGAGTGATATTTGACATCGATATCTGGCGCTGAGATATAGAGATCGAACCACGGAGAACTGGAAATCGCCTGCAAACAATCAGATCGCACCTCGGCACTCAAGACACACGTTTCCAACTCCCACGAAAAGACTCCAGGGATCAAACCCGGGGACCTTATCAGCCAAGAAACGGCTTCTCGGTCGGTTCTGCCAGCGATTGGGTCGGGGTCCCCCCAATCGCTGCGCACGCCATCCTCCTATTCCGGACCATACTCCGTGATAGTCTCGTCATGTTAGTCGATCGACAATCCTCTCAGGGCGACCAGGTTTCACCCAATAACGCTTTCCCTGTTGCCACTCTCGCCAATTCGGACTATGCAACCATATCACACTCTCGCCATTGGACGGACGACGTCCATCCCACGCCCACAGGCTCTTGGGAGTTCAAAGCTCGAATGAGGACATTCACACCATGTCCTTCTCGTATCCACCAAAGATGTCAAGGTGTGCATCGGTGAGGATTCCTCGTCTTGAATCGTCCCTTTTGGGATCCGGAACCGTCCCTTATCGGTCGTGGCATCTTGGTTAAACTGGAGATTTGTTGTAGAGACACCTTGGCTGCCGAGCTTGAGGTGATTGTTTGTGCCCATCGCGACATCGATAGCCCCCACTGAATGGCTAGGAGAATGGACGAACTCATCCCACGTTTGGTGTTGTATACGAAAGCCTTGGCTCAAGTTCTTGGATGCGTAAGGGGGAAGTGTGAGCCTTTATAACTCGAGCCGTGTATCCCTCCTTGAACCAGTTCGTCCCGACATGCACTATAGCTTTCTCCTCGCATCTCCGCGGCCCCAAGTTCAACGATTCTTCTCCGCGGCCTCGAACTCATCAAGTTCTAGCTAGCTCTGTCCCTCCCCCCCCCCCCCTTTCGCCATGTTGTTCAACAGGGACACTAAGAAGGGCTTGGTCGAAGACCCATCGTCCACCCCCAGCCCTGTCGATAGCGGCAACGAGTCGGCGTCTTCAGCTGCGGAACATGTCTTCTCCGACCCTGGAGTGGCTGATCATTGGCGCAAGATCTACGAGAAGGCCAAATATGAGAACCGCCACCGGTTCGATCCGACTTACACGTGGTCTGCCGATGAGGAGCGCAGGCTAGTTCGCAAGGTATGGTGCCTTGGGTGACTTGCGCAAAAGCAACAACACCACGAATGTGCCCAAACGGGTTATGAGTGCCTGAAATGCTAACGGATTGGTTTGAACGTCGTCACAGATCGACTGGCGTATTACTCTATGGGCTTGGGTTATGTTCTGCTCCCTCGACTTCCATCGTCGCAACATTAACCGTGCCATCTCGGACAACATGGTAAGCTACCGTGTAAAAGAGACAGCTCGAAGATCCAGCTAACGCAATCGATAGCTCCAGGAAATCGGAATGGATACGAATGACTTCAACTATGGCCAAACTGTCAGTATTTAAATCCCCTTCACACTCCTCCACATACCCTGATGCCCCCCCCTCCATCCCTCCTGTTTGTTCGCCAACTAATCGGCTCAATCCCTAGATTTTTCTCGTCAGCTTCCTATCAGCTGAACTCCCCAGCGGCCTGGTCAGCAAGAAACTCGGCGCCGACAGATGGATCCCCTTCCTCATCTGCAGTTGGTCCCTTGTTGCCGGCTCGCAGGCCGCACTCACCAGCAAGAGTGGCTACTTCGCTATCAAGGCACTTCTCGGTCTTCTCATGGGCGGTTTCATTCCGTAGGCTACCTACGATCTTCTCTGCATGCATATATCAACCGCTGACAATTCGTAGTGACATTGTGCTCTGGCTCACGTACTTTTATAAGTCAAACGAGCTGCCTATCAGACTCGCCTTCTTTTGGACCGCTCTGAGCACTTCCAACATCTTAGGCTCGCTGATTGCGGCTGGAGTGTTGCAGATGCGAGGCATTCTAGGTTGGGGAGGATGGCAATGGCTGTGAGCTGACCCCTCGTGCCGTTGATTGCATAGAACTTGATGGACTAACGAGATGCTCATAGATTCCTCATCGAGGCCATCGGCACATTCATCATTGGCCTGTTCTCCTGGGTTCTCATGCCTCCGGGCCCCTGCCAAACAAAGAACTGGTTCCGTGGCAAGGACGGCTGGTTCACAGAGCATGAAGAGCACATCATGGTGAACCGACTCCTCCGCGACGATCCCAGCAAGGGCGACATGAACAACAGGTAAATTCCCTTCCCGCTTCTCAGAGAACTAGACGTACTCATTAACTGTACCTAGACAAGCCGTGAACCTCCCCAAGCTGTGGAAGGCCGTCAAGGACTGGGAGCAGTGGCCGCTCTACCTCATCGGCCTAATGGTCTACATCCCCCCCGCCCCCTTCAACACCTACCTCTCCTTCATTCTCCGCCAGATCGGCTTCACCGTCTTCGAGGCCAATATGCTGGCCATCCCGTCTCAGTTCCTCTACGCCGTCAACCTCCTCATCATCACCTGGGTCTCCGAGCGCTTCAAGGAACGAGCGATGCTCTCCTCCCTCTCCAATATCTGGATCTTCCCCTGGCTCGTCGCCCTCGTCGTCCTCCCCGGCACCATGTCCCCCTGGGTCCGATATGCACTCATCACCGGCCTGCTGAGCTACCCGTACTGCCACGCGATTCTCGTGGGCTGGAACGCCAAGAACAGCAACAGCGTACGTACAAGGGCCATCAGTGCGGCGCTGTACAATATGTTTGTGCAGACGGGCAATATCGCGTCGTCCAATATCTTCCGCGAGGACGACAAGCCACTGTACCGCCGGGGCACCAGGATCTTGCTAGGCATCACTTCATTCAACGTCGTGTTGTTTTATCTGGTCAAGGCTTTTTATGTCTGGAGGAACAAGGTGCGCGACAGGCAGTGGAATGCTCTAACCAAGGAGCAGCAGGAGGACTACATTCTCAACACGACGGATGAGGGTCAACAGCGTCTGGACTTCCGGTTTGCCCATTAAGTTGAGAGCTATTTATCATATAGTAATTCTGCAGAGATCAAGCCGGGTCAACTTATATTGGCTACTCCGCTAGTTCTTCTTCCCACTCCCTCGTTCCACTGCTTGTTCCATTGCTATTTTGTGTCTTTCGGTCAGGGGATTGCGGGAGTGACTCCAGCAGCCAGCCGACGGAGAACGAGGTGTCAGTCAACAAGATAGATCGTTTTAGTTCATTCTCCACCTAGTTCCCGAGGCAGGAAAGTGAGGCAGGACAGGGGGGGGGGGGGGGGGGAT
>JABFFI010000005.1:12153-43896 GCA_013623725.1 Fusarium robinianum | reverse complement strand
TCTCACGTCTTTCGCGCCATCGTTCACAAACGCCTCGCACAAATGCCGTCACTCCTCGATCAACCACATCACCTACGCCCTCCCCACCCACAACCCCTTACAGTAACATCATACGCTCCACGCTAGCACTTCAGTTTCGACACCATAGAGAAAGGGAATGGAATGCAAGCAGAGCGCCCCCTTGAAGGTGGGCATCCTGGGACCCAGCCCTCCAGCTTCGGCCTTTGCCAATCTTGGTGGCCATCCATGACGGACTAAGCCGTCGTCTCAGCCGCCGTCTCAGCTTCTGGCTTTTGTCCGTAAATAATAGTCCTGTATGAAACCCCAGTCAGCGAACAAAGATCCTGGATGGAAAGCGAGCGAAACCGACAGTTCGAGATAGGAATGGAGGTTCGGATTCATGAGCTCCTTGCGCATCTCCGCGAGATATATCTGCGCATCCTCGTACTTCCACTACACCAAGAAACCTGTCAGTCTCACAGTCCAAGAACAAAAGTTCACGCCTCCCAGTCAGAATGCATGCATACCCCCAACATCTCCGTCAGGCCGCGGATCGAGAATCCCTCGAGGGCTTGCAGCAAGAACTGGCGGTTCCAAGCACCCCAGTGCTTGAGCTTCTTGTCCTTGGGCCAGGTGCCAATGGGAACCTTGACCCTGCGCTCGGTCACGTTGATGAAGCCGCCGTCCCGGACAGAGTCAGCGGCCTTGTGGCCCCAGAAGAAGGTCTTGCCAAGGGCGTCACCTATCTTGATGAAGATGTCCACCCAAGTTCGGAGTGGAGAGTCGGGCGAAAGAGTGTTGTCGTCGGTCTTTGCAATTCCCCAGAGCTCGACATGTTCTACCCAGCCACCGGGCTTTATGTGCCTATCTTGATGTCAGCCTCTTATAACTAGGAAGAAGATAAGGGATAACAACTTGAGTGCTTTCCTATGTAACTCGGTCCAGTCGGGAATGCAGCCTGTCATGCCACGAATGTGCACCATGTCGAAGTGGTTCTCCGGATAAGTCCACTCCTTGTTGATGTCATCAACCTCGAACTTGCAATTGGGCGGGACAAAATTCGGCTGGATAGGTGAGAGATCAACACCAAGGACCTCAGAAGATGGGAATTTGTCTGCAAAGTCACTGCGGACTGTCAGAATGGTTGTCCCAAAGGGCGGCGTTCGGGAAAGACTCACATGGCCCAGATGCCAGTACCACAGCCCACGTCCAGCACAGCCTACGATGCTTGTAAGTTTGTTGAACTCTTGTCCGACATCGGTGCATCGATGCAATACCTGCGGATTATTTCCAATGGGAGCGGCGTGGAGTTCGCCGTTCATGACGATCCGATACATCTCATGCCTGAAAGGTCGTCAGCTGTCAGACTCGACGGGAGCAATCTGGTGAGACTTACATGAGATCCTCAGCGTCCTGCTGGCGATCATCATTGGGACCCCTTTGCGACATATGAGCGACGCGGTGTGAACGACCACCGCTCTTCTGACATTGCTCACTCACCAGTAAGCGCCATCCTGAAAGGCGTGGTATCGCCGCCCGTTCTCCCACTTATAATTGAGAATGGACGATCTCAGGGATTCAGTATCGGTGACCCTCGTCCTACCCATTCGTCAATAATAATTCCCTCGACCAAAAACCCTCTCATTTTAGCCAACTCACGACAGAGAGTAAGTAGAATCAGCATCTTCTTCATCCTAAAGAGGCGACTCCCGGTGTTAGTAACGCCCCCGTTGCCCAGACTGCACTGCATGAACTGACAACTTCGATGGCGCCGCCATCAACGTGGGCCTCGACCGTTCCATCGATGGGCGACTGGACGGTCGGAGACCCAGCAGGAGAGGGCGACTTGGACTTTGCAGTCTTTGGTGAGGACATGATCAATCTCCCAGCAATTATACCCAGATAACTAAGCACCAGCAGTCTTCATAGGGTCAAGGGGGGGGGCTTCAAAGAGAGTCTAGAAGTGACGCTAGACGGAACTTGGAAGAGGAGGGATCGCGGGGAAGTGGGAGGTGAAGGGGGGGATGGGCAAAAGAAGAAAAGCCCTCCTGTGTGTCTAACGAATGATAGGAGGGATGAATGAGAGGGTTCCACTGTTAGCCAGTCTAGGGAACCCCCTGTCGATCAGATATAGAAGTGAGCTGTTCTGTAACATCATGGACCATGACCTTGGGTACTTGAGGACCTCGGCTCGAGATGGGCCAATCCTTTGTTTCAGACCTAGGTTAACATTCTGAGACATCTCATGATATTCACGTTACCAACCTGGCCTTCTCACTCCAATCCTTCATCACCAGATAATCCATCAAGTCAGCAATCCTTGACAACAAAGGCCTCAGATTCGCAATTGAGCATATATCGCAGAAAAGGATATCCCGTCTCTGAAATCTGCTTGTCTCAGTTGCAAATGCGCCCTCAACTTTCATGAGATGGCGCAGGTACGACAGGCATTCTTCACATCTTCAAACGCCTCCCCTGTCGCGGCATCAATTATCGACAGAGCTAGCATAAATCCAACGCGACCTGGCCGACATGAAAGCTGAAGCCTCCGAGATTGACCAGGGATCTGATATTTGACAGACATCAAGAGTGACACACCCGAGTTGTCAACTCCGTACTCCGTAATTGTTCTAGGGGTATATGGGCTGCGGGTTGAGGGCGTGGTTGTACCCTACATCATAGCGATATGGAAATTACAAGTCAATGAGCCGAAGTGAAAAATATTCTGGCGCATTGCTAGGGTTTATCTTGCTCTCGATAGAGATCTTGGCTGACTGTCTGGCGATCGTATAGTCATCGGTATCCCCAATGATGCTGGCCTCCAGTCACCCTCGGGACTCCTACGTCTATCCGAGAACTTGTCATTGTATAGCAGGTACACGAATACAGAGTCAAGTAAATCATTTTATTTTGCAACATTGACCCCCATTCGAATACCTCTATTGCGCTCTTGACATGTAGGGTAGCCTCGAGGTTAGGAGAAGTTGATACCCATGATCCAAAGAAGCCAGTTGAGACTGATTAGGAGACATTCAAAATCAAACACATCAACTCTTCCACTGTCTCATGCTCTCCCCATCTAGGACTCTCTCTCTCAAGCCACCGATAAGGAGAGCCTACTAACTCAAAAGAGAACAACACAAAATCAACCTCGCGAAAAGCCAAGAGTCCACCCCTTCATACCCTTCATCCCCCTCCGTTAGTCTGTCCAGTAGTCATGACAAGCTTTCTCCCAGGACCTCCTAGTGCCACGCCCCCGTCGTAAGGCTGGATGCCTAAGCGAAACATGTGCCAATCGGCCAGCGGCGCGGAATGCCTTCCCCTCCCGGGTGCGGACAGTGGGGTGGGCTAGGCTCTTAGCTACAGAAGCCCTTCAGCGCTTCAGACAAACCTGGGCAGCATTCGTCCTGGCGTGACTTGCTCTCTCATCTCCACCATTTCCTCGCCCTTGATTCACGGTACAAGGCTGAGCCAGCACCTCAGTCTCGCCTCCTGTTTAGCCAAAAGGGTCCGTGATAAGGTCTGCGTCTAGGCGTTTATCTTACTTTAGCAGAGCTCTCAGCAATGCCTTTATGGGTGTGTGATTTTGAGAGCTGCCAGAGGCCAGCTGTCCGCACTCTCGGTGATTGCATACTCTGCAACCGCCATCTATGCTCCAACCATGTCGAACCAGAGTTTCATAGCTGCCCCCGGTGGGAGGTTAGTTAGTTTATTTCCTCATTCAACGCACATACTCGCTCACTTCCCAATTTTCAGGACGCGGATTCCTACGATCCTGCAGCCCGGGAAGCTGAGAAGCGTGAGATCACAAAGCTGATTGAGACGATCAACACCCGCGCCCTTGAGGCTCGAGCCAGTCATTTACGTCAAGGCATACCCTGCTCTATCCCTCCGCTGCAGTATGAAAGAGCGACACGAAGTTCTGTGATGGGCGGTATGAACTATCACATTGAAGTTCGTTTTGATGATGGAATCACATGGATTGCCCGCATCCGCAGGTTCAATGCCACGTCTCCCCCGACAGCATTGCGAGACTACATCATTCAGAGTGAGGTTGCAACTCTCATTTTTTTAGAGCAGACTGGTGTTCCCGCTCCAAGAGTTAACGATTTCGCACTTGAGCATCCTAGCAACCCTGTGGGAGTTGGTTTCATTTTGATGGAGAAGTTGCCCGGTAAATCTCTGAGATGGTCCATTGCAACTCAGCAACAAAGGAACAAGGTCATAGATCAACTTGCGGATACGTTGGTGGAACTTCACAAATACCCGTTTGACCTTCTCGGCTCCCTTGATACCCCTGGCGGATCTCAAGTCGGCGCATTTGCTCGAGAATCACTCACCGACTTCGTGCAATCCGAGATGCACACCACTGGGCCCTTCTCTTCTTTGGAAGAATATCACATATCCTCAATCCAACTTATCTTGGATTTGATTATTCGAGAGGAGATGTACTCGCAACGAGCAGTGGATGCCTATTTAATCCACCGATATCTCATTGACTTGGTGCCGCGCGTGTTACCTTTAGTCTATGATGATGAGAAATTCTATCTAAAGCATGCAGACGACAAGGGAGATCATATTCTAGTGGATGAGAATTACAACATCACCGGAATTATCGATTGGGAGTGGGCTCACACTGCGTCACCCGCCCATGCCTTTAACTCTCCTATTGGGTTTTTACCAGTTGCAGACTTCTACAGCGGTAAGAACTGCCTAGGTGATGACGAGGCTGTTTTTGCACGCCTGCTTGAGGAAAAGGGCTATCAAGATCTGGCCCAGTTTGTTTGGAACGGTCGGTTACAGCATAGGTTCGCTTTCTGCTGCGGATATGATCTCGCGGACTGGGACGGGTTCCTAGGCCTCTTTCGAGGGCTTCGAGACGCTGTCAAGGTGGACGAGGGTTTGGAATGGAATGAGTGGAAGATTGTCGCAATGGAACGCTATCGGGACGATTCTGGTCTGCAGCTATTATTAGCTAGGCATCAGGTTTGACAGATACTTTGATTTCAGGGGACGGAAACGGGAATTGTAGACCTCCCTACATCTCCCGCTGACTCAACCATGCAGAGGCTAGATGGGGAAGTCGGAAGAACCGACCTTAAAGCCGATATGAGAGGCGATAACTTCATCAATAGGCACATATCACAATACAAAAACGGATCAAGCTCATATCAGTGCTAAACGTGCACGTTTCTGACAGATCCAACCAACCCTTCAAAGAAAAGCCAATCGTATAGCATGCAACTCCTGCAGGGGTCTACGACAGAGCTGAAAAGCCACGGCACCGGTCTCGACCTTAAAGCCGATATCAATCTCCTCACTAGCAAGAACTAGATCAGCTCGGATTCGCTTACCACCTCGACAGGGCTGAACGATCGACGCCAACTTCATGCAGTGGCTGTCGATAGTAACGCCGCCTAAAAACAAGGCAGTTCCCTAGCATCGCAGAGCATGCCCAAACTAGTAGTCCCATCGAGGACTCTGCATGGCCCAACACAGCAGCCCACGTTGTCCGCAGCCTCCTTCAGAAAAAAAAGAAGCCACAAACGGGTGGCGGCCTAATAGCAGCCACCAGGCCGAGATGCAGGTTCATGATGTATATGGTTCCAGGAAGGGAATAGTTAGCCTTGTGTGTTCTTGTTTCTGGCGGTCAGCTGAGCTTCTAGGCTGAAAGAGATGCTGCAAGTAGTGATGACCACTTGGAAAGACGCCGAGCTCAAGCTATCTCTCGAACTATGCAACTTGGAGATTTAGTTGACCAGCAAAGCTTCACGGAAAATGGGTTGAATGGATCCCATTTGCATGACCACATGAGTTCAGCAACAGAATCCAAACAACGTTCACTTCGAATTGACCAGTAATAGCATGAAGTTGATCATCAATTGAGATATCTATCACATTAAGGAGTGTATATGCATGTCCAATCCCCATATCGTAAACCATTCCAAAACCCCAAAAACCCATGTGTTTAATAAAAGTCTCATTATCGAGAAACGCCTCGCGTTTGAAGTTCAAAAAAGCTCCCCATCCCATATCGCTCATGTCCCCATCAATGGCCGTCACTCATCCATCGTCCCCTTTAGAACCAGGACTTGGCCCAGCTCACGGCTCGCTTGTAGGCACCGTAGCTGCCATACTCGCCAGCACCGGCACCCTTGTAGTCGCCATAGCTTCCATATTCACCGTCCTTGGGAGGGTCAACCTTGGGGGGGTCGACGGGCTTGCCCTCGCCAGCGCCCTTGTAGTCACCATAGCTGCCATAGTCGCCATCCTTGGGGGGATCGACCTTGGGAGGATCAACAGGCTTGCCCTCTCCGGCGCCCTTGTAATCGCCGTAGCTGCCATAGTCACCGTCCTTGGGAGGGTCAACCTTGGGGGGGTCGACGGGCTTGCCCGCGCCGGCGCCCTTGTAGTCGCCGTAACTGCCGTAATCGCCGTCCTTGGGGGCCTCGCCACCGGCACCAGCACCGGCACCGTCGTAGTCGCCGTAGCTGCCATAGCTCTTGGGAGCATCATACTTGTCGTACGTGGCGGGAGACGCAGGGTTGGCGGCAGGGGCCGCAAGAATGGCCGGAGTGACGGCGAGGAAGGTGAAAGCGGACAGCTTCATGTTGGCGATGTTGAGTTGTTAAGGGTTGTTGTAGAGTTGTTTCGGCAGTAGAGGATTGGTGTCTTGAGAGTTAATGGGATCAAGTATCACCAAGAGCTTTGAGGTATGAGAAAGATGATGGTTTGAGACTTGAGAGCTTGGAGGTGAGAGAAGTGTCAGATCAAGCAAGCTGGAGAGCGAGGTGCCCCGGCTTTAACGGCGAGCACACCCTCTCCCAGGAGCTCTCAACTCAGACAACCCAGCCTCTCCTCTCCCCTCACTTCCACCATATCCCACGCAGATGGACGCCAACAACCTTCATGGCGTCGACTCTTTGGGGCTGGACACATCAGTAGCTCTCTGGACTAGACCACGAGGGCCCAACTAGACGTCAAGATATTACATACCGTACCTCGCGGCGCGAGCTCCCACCGGCCAAGTCGGGACCGATCACCGCCTCCAACACCCATGATTGGAGGCAGCACCGCGAGAAACACCGCAATTCCCACCTCCCCCTTCGGTGGCGACGATAGCGCCCGTCCGGCCAAAAGGCGATGGTCGTCGTCATCACCAACCCAATGTTGTCATGTCCTCATCGGCGCTCACTGCATGGTGGCTTGACCACCGCCTGAGTCCTAGACTACTGAACGGGATAGGTAACACTTCGTACATCATCCACCACGCTTGTCGGTTGGAAGATCACGAACCGTCCTAACCCTTCTATCCTCTAGTCTCGAGGCTGCAGAGTGTTCTCGCCCGCGGCTGACTGCCAATCCCCGCCTCCCGAACTTCCCCTTTGGGACAGCTCATATACGACATGGTGGTCAGCCTTGGGGGGCTATCTTTGAGGAGAGAATAGCGTCTCATATTGCGGGGTTTGGTCCTCGTCTTGTTTGCGGGCATCGACGCCATTCGGTCAAGATGGGAGCACGACGACGTTCAATTAATGGGGCCGTGAATGGCTGCATGAATACGGATAAGCGAGGGTGCAATAAAAATGTGACACAAAGCATCATGTAAGGCGCGTGAGATGTGCCGTACCGGTATGCATCTTGCTGGCCCAATTAGACATGACGATGGCTTCACGCGTTGTTGGTGATGGGTGGATAACTCGCTGCTCCTCACCACCATCACCACTACTTTTCCCGGCCGAGATGGTTCGGGCATGGCAATCCTCAATTGAGCCGTGGCAGAAGTCAATGCCAGGAAGAAGAGATCTTCGCGTAGCTCAATTCAGAAGCCGATCGACCCGTTGTTGGCGAGACGACACATGCATCAAGCCTCGTATTGCTCCTCAATCCGTCCTAGTCTCCAGCATGTCGGGGAGAAAGCTCTTGAGCCAAGTCCGAGGTTTTAGTTAGTTGCTGCCATGTCTGTCCATCAAGAGGGCCGATCATAACTGACCTCTCTCAGCCCAACCTCCAGAGATCAACCAAGTGACCAACAGCAGGCTGACCCCAAAAACGCCATCTCAGCAGTCCGCATCAGACTAGACCCGGTCTATCTCGACGGCTTGCTATCTAAGCCATAACTCGCGAGCCCGACGCCATTGGTGCCCGCTCGTCGGGGAGACACTTTCGGCTCTGGAACCGACTTCTCTTTCTCGTTCAGCTCGCGATACGACATTCCCTGCTTTTGAGGCGGCACTATTGAAAGCCTCGCTCGTCACTTGTGGGATGGCGATGACATCTGGCCGTCTTGCCTCATCGAGGTCCGGTCGAGATCAGCAAGGGAACCCCGATGGCCCCATAACTACTCCGTACCTGGTTGATTGAACTGCCCGCATGCATTGGGCCGACCGAGGTCGAAGCTGTTGTTTGTCTTTCAAGTCATATCCTGCAGTGTTTGCTATCTTCCCATGCCTGGCTCTCGACCTACTTCCTCCATCCCGTCTTCCCCCATCTCCCTCTTCAACACGAGCTGCGTGTCGTGCTAGGGCTGCAACCAACCCCGACGCCTCCATCTTTACCCTCTTCATTCCTCTCTCTCCTGCTCCTATAGCCTACTTGCGCCATCATGAGTAAAAAAGAGCAAGAAGCTACTCCATTGAACCCTCATCCTGATGTTGACGACTCTGATGAGGATACTGAGTCGTTGGACTATGTCCCACGCACACGTCGCCGACGCCTCAGCCCGTGTAAATGTCTCGGCTGGGCCGCTGCACTAATCGCAACCGTCCTCATATCCGGCCTTGCAGGAGCCTGGATCTCTATGTCGTTTGTCAACCTCGACCAGAACTGTGCTGCCCACACGACGCAATGGTGTAAGTGACCATCCCAGGTGCAAAAGATACGAGTTGGCTCTGACACGCAAGCCTCAGCACCACTACTTGACGCTGTCTCCATCAAATACAATTGGAAGCCTTTTGATGGAAACTTCATGAAGGAGAACATCTACAGGAAGAAGGGCTCACCTGAGGTCGACGCAGCCTGGGAGGCCCTCGGTGTTGACTGTACGTCTCATCAAAGCCTCCAAACCCATCAACGTGGACCAATTGCTGACAGTTGATAGACCGAGCCGGCGTAATCTCCCATGAGGATGGCCTCGCCAGCGGCCTGGATGACTCCTTCGTCCAGCGGTCACCGCAACACGGCGGCGGATTCATCGTCAACGTCGAAGGACTCCATCACCTCCACTGCCTGGTATGTCCCCAGCTCCCAGACACACCATCTACACAGCTAACGGTGCTTTAGAACCTCCTCCGAAAGTCCCTGTGGTTCAACTTTGACCACTACAAGGACCTAGGTATGCACGCCTTCAAGAATGACGGCGAGATCTTCCGCCTCCACGTCAGTAAGTCACCAAAACTAGCTTCCTTGCTACTCCCGTTCGCCCTATGCTAACTCCCCTAAGCCCACTGTCTCGACACTATCCGTCAAGTCCTCATGTGCAACGTGGACACTGCTGTCCTCGGTCAGGTTTGGGTGAACCAGGAAAAGCCCATTGCCTTCCCTGACTTCAACACGAAGCACATGTGCAAGAACTACGATGACGTTAGAGCTTGGGCTGAGAAGCTTCAGGTAGGGACCAATCCTCTTGATGACGACGGCTAAAGGAACCGATATTGACTCTCTTTCAGGTACCTCCTACTGACGAGGTCCCCAAGGACTATCTCGTGCGTCCTAAGAAAGAGGACATTTATGAACATACCCCTTGATGAGACCATGATGCACACGGCACCGGTGCGAGGAGTTCAGGGTAGTCTTTTTGGTACAGGGAGGTAATAGACCAACAGGTCGTTGGAGCATCCAGAATCACGCGAGGATTTGTTTCTCGCAACAATAGTTCGAGGCTCAATAAAGAATTATACATATTTAGCAAACAAGTTCCATTCACCCTATGAGCTTCCTGAAACGAGGCTGCGCATTAAATAGAGTGCGGTTGATGTCGACCTGGCCTAGAAGACGTCATCAAGAGACAAGGACGAGAGTCCTCGACGTATTACTTTCACTCAAGTAAGACCAGTGCGTCGTCAATCTGTTTGTTTATTCTTGGGCAGAGCTAGGTTGAATGAGTGACTACCAAGTTTCCGCAGGACTAGGAGCGAGCGTATTGGACTCTCAGATCCGAAGCCTAGTCGCATACATAGATCCCGTCCTCCTGAGCGCATACTATATCAGACATCGAGCCCTTGTCTCAGCAGCCTCGACGGCAAGTCCCAGCCTCGATGGCAAGTCTCTGGAAACCACCCGAGATCGAAACGTCCTTCTGCAGCTGGGCAATCCGCTTCTGGTCGCCAATGGGGTCGTTCGACTCCGGCTCCAGCGCCCACTCAAGGTACGAGTTGGTGTAGTTGGGCTTGAAGCTCGCGTCCAACACGCCCAGCCTCTTGCCGTACTTGGTCACCTTGTCCCAGTCCCGCTGCACATTCTTCAGGTCCTTGCTGAAGTAGGCGAAGCTGCGCTCAAAGATCTTGCGGTTCAGCGCCGTGCCCATAACGGGCTTGAAGTCGACGTACTCGGCCCACGCGGCCTCGGGCTCTGCGAGAACATAGTCGGTCGCCCGCTTGACGGCGCGCATGAACGAGCGCACCTTTTCCGGGTTCTCGGCCAGGAAGGTCTCGTTGCCGATGTACAGAATGGTGCAGAAGCAGCAGCAGCCCAACTCGGCAAGCTCATCGATGCGGAGCATCTGGACGTCGGACTTGGGGCGGCCCTGGGCGGCGAGCCACTCCTCGAGCTCGACCATCTGGACGTTCTCGAGGCCGATGCCGGCGTCGATCTCGCCCTTGATGATGGCCTTGGAGACGTTCATGCCACAGCGCACGGCGGTGTAGTCGTCGGGGGTCATGCCATAGTGGGAGGTGAGCTCGTCGATCTGGATCTTGCCGAACTCGCCGACGTAGCCGATGCGCTTGCCCTTGAGGGTGCGGAAGTCGGTGGTGATGCCAGAGTCCTTGAGATAGACGACGCCGGTGAAGGGCTCGTCGAGGAGGCTACCAATGGACTGGACGGGGAAGTTGCGGGCCTTGGCCTGAGAGGGACGGGTCAGAACGAGGTCATGATGCATCAGATCGGGGGATATATCTTACAGCAAGGGTGTGGATCATGGCCTTGAAGCCAAGGTCGACCTTGCCGGTGCCGATGATCTCGGTGACATCCTTTGACATTGTCAGCACTCTGCATGCCAACCGCAATTGCTCAGCTCTTGGCTTCTTACGCTGGGGTCGTTGGGCTCAAGAAGAGCAACCTTGATTCCCTCCTCCTTAAAGTATCCCTTGGCCTGAGCCAGATACAGGGGGGCGTGGTACGGCGTCGCGTGCCTGACAAGCTGTTAACCACATTGTTCATCATTTCCCCATCTGCGGCAAGTCAGTGTATACCAGTTGGTAAGGAAAGTGATCTTGTCAGTCGACATCTTGTTGACGGATCAAGCGTAATGCTACAAGGGTTAGTCTGCCAACCACACCGGCAAGGGGGGGGATGTCAAAGAAGCATGTCCTTTCGCTGGTATTATCCAGATCAAGTTCGCCGGTATTTCTCAGATCAATTGGCTCGCTCTGCCCATCTTCCAAGCTCCCAGACGAAGGCCGACTCCCATTGTCAATGAGAAGTCGGTAGGGACGTCTGTTGGGGAGGGAGGAGGGTTGAGACAGAGCGAAGCCAGTTGAACACCCGGATGCGTTCTTTTAAACGTTACCTTGATACTTGGTGACCATTGCGAAGGGAGCAATTGCTCTTTCTTTGCGATTCACATCGTACCGAAAGCTTTTGGTGTCTGGGTTCAAAGTGAAGAGAGAAGGGAGACTTGAGTGTGGAAAGGTTCAAGTTGAGTGCTACAGATAAACTGCGGAAGATCAGGGCTCTAAATAGGCATTTCTTTATCAAACATTCCCGCTGACTCAACGACAAAATGCTAACTAAATCGTCCACTTATTGAGGGGTATCGGGATCCCATCGGACGCGCGCTCACGGAGCTCAACGTCATGGAGGGTGGACAGTCTAGGCGGAGCTCGTCTATCTCATTGGTCGTCGGCTATCGACGATGAGGGGAAAACCCGTGGTTCGTGAGGGTTGTTGAGCGAGTTATCCGACAAAATCTACGTAAACCTGTGGGGGTCTCGTCCAGTAGGGTTAACTGGAGGCTGTCACAGGATTGTTGCAGCAGTTGAAGAGGGGAGAAACCAAACGAGATCAGCAAAAAGCAACGACACCTCTCGAGATGGTGTAGTGTGTGTGGGAAGTTGAGGGTCTGTCTCTCGGCAGAGGTGACAGCCAGCTTCCTACCTACTATTATCTGACTGATGCCTCCTCTGCCTCCTCCACTTGGAAGAAATTCGCGCATCTCTTGAGACAGGTCATCTGCTGAGGGCCTCGCTGAGAACCAGGTACCCAACTGACTGACTGACGATTTCTCTCGTAATAATTAACCTTGGTGCAACCGAAGTAGATCGGAACTCGGCTCGCATTGCTCTGTGCAAAATGGATGGGGGTCGCTCGCCTCGACAACGCAGAGACGCAGGTTGGCGACGGCGTTCGCAGATGATCCGATTCGATCCAGTGCAGAGACGCGATGCGAGACTGCCGAGTCCAAGGTTACCTAAGAATCACCGAGCCAGGCAAATAGTCTCGGCCAATACGAAGTCCCGACCACGTCGATTATAAAACCGACTGACAACACAAAGGACTGGCCAGCTTCCAAACACAGCGGGGGCCACCTCCGTCCCCTGCCCGGTCACCCCGGCCCGTCCCACGGCCGATGCGGAATCGGCTCCGGAGCAGTTGGACCGGGAGCAGCAGAAATCCTCCCCACTGTCGACAGGGCTGAGAAGAACGGCATCGCGAACGAAAGCTCTCCCATGTCTGTTCCGTTCCCTTCATGCCCAAAATGCACATCACCTACGTGTCCGGTGAGCCTCCAACCTCCGGCCCCCTTGCCTCTCCGCAGACTATTGGCCCGGGGAACGCTCCCCGACAAAAACAACTGGGGAAGACGGGACTCCCTTCCCCTGAGGAGCTGTGCGGGCGTGGAGCTGCGAGCCCAGTCCTTGGGGATCTCTTCGGTGTCCGAAACGGGCAATTTGGGGATCAAGGGTTCGTGGGATGGTTCTCCCGTTTCGAGACTCGGTGTCGAAAAACGGTAGGTCTTCACGTGGGATGAGGACGAACCGGTTTGTTGGGTTTTGCTTCTTCTGCAGCCCAATGAATCCGTGGATAGTAGTTGCGTCTTGGGGGTCGCGTCGTCGGTAGAAGGAAGAGGACTCCCGGTGAGAAGAGGGATCCATTTCTCAACGCCCATCCCGCGTCTCAAGATGCCAATTCATAGCAATCCGAGACATGCTCCTGCATCCCCCCGTATGGAGAACCCATGAATGAAATGCCATGGATGGCATAGCCCTGGTGCCTGTCTGGTCTTGATCCTCCACTGGACTCTCGAGACGTCCGTCACCCATGCCCAGCTTGATCTCGCTGGTACGATCGACACGCGAGCACCTTCTCTCTGCAGGTATGTGAATGCGGAACATTGCATTGCCTGCCCCCCAGACCACCAGGTAAGCAGCGCTTTTGTGGAACGATTAGCGGGAGAAGCGAAGGTCATGGTTGTGAAAGACGATGCGCGATTCGAGGAGGCCTGTGGTTGTGTTGGATGTAAGCGGGTACGACAAAGGCGACGACGACGACGACGACGACATGGCTCATAAGATCCTACAGGGAGAATATAGTCATATTCCAGGCAGAAAGAGGCCCAATCGTGAATTCCTCCGTACTGCAGTGTTTCACACTGAGTTGGGTATCTAACAGAATGGGGATAGGGGGCTGAGGCAGAGGCTGAGGTGAGTTGAGGCAAGACATGTCTCTCATCACAACGCACGTCAGCCCTCCCTCAGCCTCTTTGGCAATGACGTTTGTCATCAGTGCAGAAGCAGGGCGTCCCGTGACTGTTTTTCTTGGGAATGGCGGGCGACTGGGCTCAGTAACGCATACCTACTACTACTCTGTCGTATCGGTAAAGGCAAGATCCGGCGATCTTCCTAAGCGCCGTGGGATTATTGCAGTAGTCGAAAGCCGGAGAATACTATGGTAGAAACAGAATGTGTTAATAAGCCGTAGACGCGAGAGAGCGAGCATGTGGAAATATCCGAAGCAGCCGTAATTACGGTCGGTATCGGTGGTCGGTGGTCGCCGACCGACGACGACGACGACAACGCCGCCACCAACACCAGAAGCGACGAACGAGAACCCAGGTTTATTTCCGCATGTGTCTGTCTCTCTTCTCTATCTGCGTCAATCCGGGGTCCAGCCACGTATTGACGCATACGAAAATCATTGCCATCAAAAACAGACACTGGATAGAAACCCAACGCCTCAAACGTGCGAGGTTCCAATTTCAAGGCGGGCGCGGCAAATATCCTAGCTAGGTACGAATGGCTTGCTTACCATCTGCCAGGGCGCACACTACACCAGCAACAAAAGGGCATTGCGACCATCCACGCACGTTACGGTGCGGAATGGATCGTCAACTGCGGATGCGAGGCTGGTGGCGGCCGAACCCACCGAAGGATGCGTTGATCGGGGACGGGTGTCAACTTTGGGGTTAGGTTGCTGGTACATGGTATGAGGGCGGTGGACAGAATAATACAGACACTCAACTATTTCATGTGTGGTGTGTGTGTGCCAGTGAAACCAACTCGGTGGATGTACGCTCGAGCTCGTGAAAGACGGGAAGCAAGAACACAGACGCGATGGGGACGTCGGTGCGTTTACCATGCGGCTTTGTTTAGCATCCGGGCACTCGTGGGGGGAGAGTACGCAAGGTGAGAGTGGTGCCCAGTGTCAGGTCTACACGTGTGTTGGAGCTGTTTTGAATAGGGCATTTGAGACATTGTGCCCATTGGTTTCGGAATGTTTCAATGGGGGGGGATGGATTTGGAATGCGGAAAGCTTGACATCGGGGATGATGATGGGATCGACATCATGACAACCCCGTCTTCCGACAAATTCAATCACTCATCCTTGGATGGAACCCCATGGCACAACCGGGTAAGTCGGTAGCACAAATGATTGATTACTATTCTCAGCCATCAATGCACCACTTCGACCCTTGTCGTGAATCACTCAGTCAAGTCAAGTCAGGTAGGTAGGTAAGCTGTATGCTGTCCTGAGGCTTCTCCCATTGAGGTAGACGATGGCCCCCCCTCAAGATCAGCACCGAGACACAACGGAGAGAGCAACGTAGGCAATGCTCATCGCAAAAAAAAAAAAAAAAGGGCCATCGAAGCGAATAACGGGCCCTTGCTGGCCACTCAATCTCGACAGGTTCCCATTAGACTCCATCCTGGCTTCTCCAGGTCCGGCCACTTAACAGCAGCAACACCACACCACCAAACCACCACCACCAAGGCGATCTACGCTACCTCCTCCACACAGCATATCGTTAGTATATTTTTATTGCACCTGCATCCCGCTGTCACCTGTGACTCCCCGGAGGCCTCGGGTTGGCTCCCCCCTCGCATTTGCTGCGTATCATGCAAAGTACCGTACACATAATCTACATTCCGACTCCCCTGCTGCGTCGTCAGAAAACAACGAAACAGAATCACAAAAGACAGCCTTACCCTGCGGAGGAACGTGCCTCAACCAACGGGAAGTCCGTCCGCCTTTTCTGTGACACTCACACGAGCACCAGGAAGATCCGATATTCTAAGCTGATGCTGTCATTCCGCAGATTTGCCTCGTGCCTCTAGCCCTTCGATTCGCCGCCTCATCCGGGGACGTGGTCCCCCTACCCCCTGGTACCGCTTATTCAACCAGGGAGGTTCCTTGCAACGCTCCGCCCACAAGTGTGTCATTTTTCCTGGGGCTCTGCTCCCTTTTTCCTTTTCCGTCTTCTTTTTCGCTGTTGGCATTTCTGGATCCAGGCCGAGGCCAACAAAAGCCAAGAACAGAGAGGCGAGTCGAGTCCATTCTGTGCATGAGACTCGTGCCAGTGCCTCGACCTTTCTCATTTTTTTGCCCCAGTTAGCACTGCACTGCCGGCCCCATTTCCGCTGCTTCAATGATGGACCAGTTGGATGCGGCCAATTACCATTTTTTCAATAGTCCCTTTTTTTTTTTTTTTTGTGTTGCCTGCTGGTTAGGTTGTGCGCTGTATTAAATCCTTTTGATGCTCGTGGTCGGGGACCGACCTTGCTTCACGGACTTTGCCCGTATGCACATAAGAGTTTTTTTTTTCTTCCTCTTTTTCTGGCGTGCATGAGATCACCCCAGGAGAGGATGGTCAAGTTCCAACGTGCATTGGTTTTGCTTCGGGATGTTACTGGGCGCTGGAAGCGAGACACGGAGACTTGGAATCCCATTGCGCTTTTCCCCGAGTCAAACGACGCAATGCATAGTTGTCTGGGTAAGCTGGGTAAGCTGGGTAAGTTTCCAGGTTTGGGTTTTACCCCTCTCGAAAGATGTTGAGAGAGAGCTCTAGGACTGGGGCATGTGCCGTTGCTCCTCTTTGCAAGCTTACAAAGTGTGTACTATGTGCGGTTGATGTGGGTGAGCTAAGCTCAAAGCTCAACTAAACCAAGACAACGGGGCAATGAGGCTTCAGCCCCAGGCAGGATCATCACAACGCGTTTACCGTTCGCGTGGATTCTTAGACTTTTGGTCGCGTTTTTTTACTTGCCTGAGTCGCTTGTGAATCTAACCAGTCCCATCTCTAGTCGAATCCAAAGCCTTGGCTCCCCCCTACTACCTATGTGGATGTCCGTCAACAGTTCCGGGAAATGGTGGTTTGGTGGTTTACCCGGTACCTACTACCCCGTAGTCGGTATTAGAGTTGTGCTGGAGGACCCTTCCGGCGTCTCCTAGGAACCCGCCGTCTATCGTTCCATGGCAGCGGAGGCCAAGTTGGAAGCGAGTATGTACCTACAGCCACCTACCTGTAGGATAGCGGATGCGGTGCAACCTGCCGCCCCGACCGAACAATAGACCGTGGAACCGAGCGAAGCCACAGAGCAAGCCAAACTAAACCATACGGCCAGGCTCCCTGTCAAGTTTTTTGTCCGACCAGATATCAAGCGGCCACCTATTTATGGTACGTCTACTCCCGTAGTGTTGGAGAAGATGCGAGAAAGGAGTGCTATTGGAAAGAAAGAAAAGAACTTGGGGGAAAAAAAAAAAAAAAAAGACCGAAAAAGACCGATCCTCAAGGGCGGCGGACTCAGAGAGCAGATCATCCATGCGCCGCCGGACCCTACCAAACTAGGTATGTACGTACCTATAAAGTCCGCCTCATCCCATCCCCGCCCTGCGCACATGTCATCTTACCGCTTTCGACTTAGCCCTCCCTCCTGACACCCTAACCCCAATCTGCCCTAGCCCCCTTGGGCCACCCGACCCAATCATCCAACACGACTCCCCCGACTCCTCTCTCCACACTTCCTCTTCATCTTATTTTTGTCGCCTCCACTAGAAACAGGTCATCATCACCACCCCCAAAACCATCTCGGCGCTGGTTCCCTGGTCAATCCAGATCCTTGCCCTTTCTTTCCCCTACCCATAGCCTACTCCATATTACGGAGTGCATACATACGGGACGGGTCAGACCCTTGTTCCATCCGCCTTCCCAGGTTCTGAACATCATCTCACCCACCGCCGCACCTATTTCACCCCATTCCACCACCCATTCGCCTTCTTCTTTGCCTTGACCCTTCTTCCTCACCGAGCTCCGAAGCCTGTCAGGACGCCCTTACTGGGATCCCCCACGCTTCTGACTACTTTCTCTCCTGTTTCTTTTAGTTGGTGATGAAGTTGCTCGTCAAGCTCTCAATCGCCAAGATGAATCCCACGGCTTTGTAGCCTTTGCCCATCCCGCGCGGCACCTGCGTCCCAGGTGCTTCTTCAACTAAAAGAACCTCATCGCAACCTCTTTTTTCTACCGATCCTCCCTCTTGACGATACCCTCAACTCCTCTACCTGGTCTTCTCGCCTCACCTCTCTTCTCCTATTCCTCAGACGACATCTGCTCACCCCAGTCCTCCCGCTCTTCGAGTCCCGAGCTTTCTTCAATATCATCTCCTCCCCTCCTCCATCAAGGCCGCTCTACTACCAACCTACTCTCCAACTCCCATTCTCGAGAGACCGAATGTCGGATTATTCAACCATCAAGCATATGAACCAAACATTCGACATGACTTCGAAACGCAACTCCCGAGTCTTCGTGGACGAACGAAATCACGTCCAGGAAGGAAAGCCCAAGGCCTCCAATAGCGACCATTTCCGATCAAGAAGAAACTCTCGCATTGCTAGCAAGGAGGATATGCTGCAGGCCGCCAAGGTGGTGGAAGAGGGCTTGACAAATGGCGTATCTCTCCTCGATGCTGCCAGCGCAATTGTTCGCTCCCACAGCGCATCCTCTGCCAGTCTGGAATCGTCGCTTTCATCCAGCTCAAGGAGCAGTGATTCTTCTCGTAAGCTATCCGGAACCATCATCTGTCGGTCGATTGCCCCTAACATCTACCCCCCAGTCTACACCTCGACCTCCACATTGGCTGCCCCTTCGCTGGATACCGAGCACCCCCACGCGCCTCTCAATGGCCGACCTCACAACTTTGGTATTGTCGTTCCTGGTGTTTACCGCAGCAGCTACCCCAAGCCAGGGGACTTTGGATACATCAGGGACCTTCGTCTCAAGACGATTGTGTAAGAGCCATCATCATCTTGATCATCTCGACGGCTTTATTAATTCTTTTCTAGCACTTTGGTTAAGAAGGAGGACACGGACCACGAGTTGGAGTCATTCGTCTCCCGTGAGGGCATTCGTCAGGTCATTTTCAACATGAAGGGTACCAAGAAGGAGGCCATACCGCTCCAGACGATGAAGTCTATCCTCAACATTGTTCTGAATAAGGAGAACCACCCGCTCCTCATCCACTGCAACCATGGAAAGCACCGAACCGGATGTGTTGTTGGAGTCGTTCGTCAGATCTCGGGATGGGACACTCAGCGAGTCGTCGACGAGTACAAGTCTTACGCCGAGCCGAAGGCTCGTGATTGCGACATCGACTACATCAGCACCTTTCAGGTCTCGAGTCTCCGTGAGGAGCGAAATATCCACCATGCCAACCAAGCTCTCACACTCACACTCACCCGGACGAACACCTTCTTTCGAGCCTTCGTTTTCTCGGCTTTTGTCCTGTTGCTGTGGCTGTTGTCTGGCTCACAGCTGACAACCGAGGCGAAGCGAAACGCCGCTTTTCTCTGAGAGAACAAACCAATCCCCGAGCAGCGAGGTCTCTGCCATCCGAACCTGATGATCCCCACGCATGAATTATCGACGACATCAACCCAACAGCACGGATAATCATCATATTCAGGCTCCATCAATGGAATCCTTAAACTTTCGAAAGGCCATCTCGTTATTGCGATTTCTTACGACCACCTTGATCCCCACAGAAGTAACGAGAAGAGAGTTGCGGCGATGCAGTAAGAGGCTGCTTAGCGTTTTATTTTCTCCCTTCGACAAGTTAAAAGCCTACTACTGAGATGACCCATTCCTCACTGGCTTGAGGTTTCGGGTTTACGACTTGCGTCATGCTTTTCTTTTTTCTTTTATTATATCGGCACGGCCGCACATGTTTAGGAGACGCCTCAAGGGCTGAGAACGTCTTCCGGATTTGGCGTTGGGTTTCAGACGCGATGAACCAGGGCACAGTAATGGGTGCTGAACGAGGACGGAGGCCCTCGATTATCTCTGCAGTATTTCGGTCGGTGTTTCGGACAGCGGGTGCGCAGGGATACACCGCTTGTTTTTTTGTTGTACGGTATGACTAGAGGTTCTGTGGCCCTGGAAAGCCAGGCGTTAGGTTATGTAGCAAAAGCGGATTGGGCTAAACGGCTGTAGCTGTATGAATACTGATTGACTCGTGTGTTGACCTGCTCTCCCTGCCGTGTGTCGTACGCTGTATGCCGTGTGCCGTATGCCGTGTGTCACATAGGTATGCCCAATGGTGGATTCCGTTCTCACTAAACCGTGGTCACCAAACCGTTCTCACCAAAAGACGTCAAAGTCTGCGAGTCAAGCGGAGTCGTGGAAGGGTACCCAATGCCCTGTCGAATTGCCGATGAGACTGTCCATGAGACTGTCCATGAGACTGTGGATGTTCTCTATCAGATCGAGTTGGGATGATTCTCGCTCGCCTTTTCCATGTGCCCTGTATACGCCACAACTGTCAAACCCGATTCCTTCCCCATTGCCGATGCTCTATTGTACACAACCATATCATACAACCCCTCTCACCAACTCTTCCATCATTCATCCCCCAACTAGTCAAAATTCCCCCACCGGTTCCTCTCCACTCTCGCCTCCGCGTCTTTCTCAAAGTCACCGTTGGCGTACACCCAGCCGCCGGCCACGCAGTTCGCCGTTCCCAAGCCGATGGCCGTGCCGCGGACGACTCCTCGAATGCTGAAGCGACTGCGAAGGGGCTGGCGACGTCGCAGGGCGAGCAGCACGTAGAGGCCTGACCAGGCGGCGGCGAGGCCGGCGCTGCCAGTCGGGTAGCCCGAGAGGTTCAGGTAGGAAGAGAAGAGGAGCGGAGGGGTGAAGAGGAAGAGGGGGAGGGGCTGCATGGGGCGGGAGTGAAGGGCGGTGATGAGTGTTGCGAGAAGGGAGGGGGGGAGGGATGCCGCTGGGAGAGTTGTCAGTGTATGATATCGTATGCGAAATATATGGGGAGATGGTGGCTCTTGGAAGGAATATGCACGAGGGTAAACGTTGTGGGATATGCTGGTGAATGTTGATGATGGATGAGGTGAGGATGAGTGTGAGCATTTTAGGAGCAAGCGATGGGAGAGACTTACAACCCCAGTCGTTGATACGATCCATCCAGGACTTTGCGGGAGGGGTGACCTCTTCGTTCTCCATGGCGTGGGTCGAGAGAATGAATTTGGCCGTCGCAATGGCAGTTCTCGTTGGCGTCGTCGGTGGTGGTTGAGCTGCCTCGCTACAAAAAGCATCAAAGCACAAAGATTTCAGCGAGTGAGCCTCATGGATTCGGCCCCTGGTCAGTTTGTGACGTCGAAGACCTGGATGACTAAGCCGACAAGGCTTTCTTTCCCCGGGCAGGCGCGGCCGTTTTTGTCACATGCTCTCCACACCATTCTTCTTCCGTATGTCGTCGCAACCTCCTCCTCCTCAACTCCGCTTCCTCCCCTCATAACCTGAAACCTCTAGGAAGCTCAATGCCGCTACGCCTCCTCAGAGAGGGAGACCCCACTAGAGACCGGATCAGAGCCTTATAGCCCTATCCATCCATTACTATCTTGACAAGCATACGACCACGTTCTTCACGCGCGTCAATGGCATGGGGTCCCAGCATCGAAGAACTGATTCCCTGTCCCGGAGCTCCGCCACAACGATCAGAGACAGAAAGAACAAAAAGTTCCGCTGAATCGGGTATTCGCCGCGACTATGAATCGAGATGATCGGAGAAAAAAAAACCAACAACGTTCGATGTAAATGAAAATCAGCCTTGGAGTATGCCTTGCTACAACTTGGGAAACTGTGATAGGTCCATCTGGCACCAGGCCCTGCTCATCCTTCTATCTATCTATCGTGAGTGAAACATGAAGAAAACCCAAGGAAAAGAAAGAAAAGAACGCAAAAAACAATAGCAGCAATGACAACAAGGGAAGCCATGCGTCTAACAGATGAGTAGAGATGAAGAAGAAAACCGGGATGCTGGGTATAATGTTGCTCAAGTGGGACAGGTTGTACAGTCAATGTACAGCCCGATAGTCATGTCCTCTCATCCATCCATGCATGTCATGATCTCATCGCCCGCGACTCTATCCAGAGGTCGCACGTCGCTCTCGCAGTTCTCTCACCGTCCACCTTGCGGTGACCAGTACCTCGGGTCCTGGGAATGGTCGTCCTGGTCGTACCCCTCCCATCCTTCGGGCACGTAGTCCTGTTGGTGCTGTTGTTGGCCGTACGCTGCCGCGTACTGCGCGTATGCTGCAGGATCCCACTGCTGGTAGCTCCCGTCGGAACCTTGCATGTGCATATGCTGCGCGTGGTGGTAGCCCTGCGAGGTCACCGAGGACCCAGGCATCGCATAGCCACCGCCTTCCGTCGACAGCATGTTCAGATCGAAGCCGTCTTCTGGGCGTAGCATGGAGAAATCGAATTGGTTAAGTGCTTCATCGGGCTCGTCGTGGCTTAAAGTCCCCGTGCGGGACGAGTGCTTTCCCGAGCGCTTTGACGAGGACGAGGACGAACCGGCGGCGCGCCGCGAACCCGACCCTGACCCAGAGCTCTTGGGGCTGTCTCCCTCCCCGGACTTGCGACTGCTCTTCTTCCCCCGCCGCGCGGACTTGGACCCAGAGCGGGTGTATTCACAGCGGAGGTTGTTACCCAGACACCTATCACACCCGTTCTTGTCTCCACTACACTTGAGCTGTTGATTCCCCAAAAGAGAAACGGCCGGTCAGCATTACTCTGTTCCTGCATTCATAGGACATATATGTATGGTATGGCACTGGAAGCGGGTGCAGCCTGGCGTAGGCGGTGGGGAACAAGTGGCAAAGCCGCGCGCTTCCACTCGCACGGCAACCTACATCGTAGGGATTTGCTACATAGTAGGGATTTGGGGGCGGGGGGAGATGTGGGATGCAGGCATACCTTCTTCTCATGGCAGCGATCGCAAGCCTGGTGGGAACTCGAGCGGGCCGTGACGGGGTCGAAGCCGTTGCGTACGCTCTGGACTTCGTCCGTCTCGGGGTCGTACTTCCATGTTCCGAACATTGTTGACCTTTGTGTGTGGTGGCGGATGGTGGTGCTTATTTTCTTGGTTCAAGGTTGTCTTGAGGGCTCTGCCGCGAGTATTCTCGTAGTACGTGCGTGTAAGTCGTCTTCACACCGCGACCCTTTCAACGACTGCTGCTACCAAGGCAACAAGGGAAAAATAGGTAACAACGACGTTAACCTTGAAAGACAAGGAAAGATAACAACACTAACAGCGCAGCTAGGCAAACAAGTTGCTCAGATGGTAATAGCGTTCTCTCAAGTAGAGCAAAGAGGTAATACAACCCAGATGGAAACCAGTCTTGGACTCTTCTGCCTGAGGAGGTGAGGAAAAGGCGGCGCATCCACGACGCTTTTAAATGAAGGCATCCATTGCCCTTCGTGCCCAAAAAAAGGGTACTATAGGCATCCATCCGTCGAACGGGGGAGGGGTATCCGCACCATCTCCATTGTTGTCTTGCTGTGCTGTATCTCTTCTTCTTTTTCTTTTTCACGATTTGGTCACGCCTTGTCGTTGGGCGAAGGAGCGTGCCGAGCCGCACTGCCCAGGCTCCCGTCCATGGATGCGGCGTCTATCATCTAACTTGTGTACATGATAGCATCCCAATCCATCCCAATCCATCCCATCCCCCACCGGCGCTGGGTCCGAGACCCCTGTCGACGGTTGGTCGGAACGGGGGAATGGGTTCTTGTTTTCGTTTAGCGTCGAGGTGACAGCTAGCTGGTTGATGCTGGGGTACCTTTTGGGGGGGGGGGTTTCCATTCAAGGGAAAAAGGTTGTTTGTGGTCTGGTTAACTCGCTCTCTTTTTGGTAAGGGGGGGATGGTTGCCTAGTTGTCACTAACACCTAAGAAGCCCTGGTTGTAAGTTGCGGTTGTTTAACCCGGGCTATAGCCAGCAGTGGGCAGTAATAGGTAACTAGTAGTTAGAGCTCCCGCTACAGCCTTTCCCTTCTCCAAATTAATACATTCGGATAGCCTACCTAAATGGGAAGAGGCCCATGCAGTGGGGAAAATCCTTCTCCCGCTCCGCTGGACGGGTACCAGAGGCAGAGAGACAGATGGCAATGCACAACTCCACCTTTTGCTCCGTCGTGCCTGGAGCAACGGCGGGAAGGGGGGGGGATTGGGGAGGCTGGGGATACAACACCCCGTTCAGACAAGGTGATAAAGCATGCTGTTGGATGGGAAGTCTCTCACTGTCTTTGCCAATATGCCTTGCTTGGAGGCGGGGCATGCAGCCTTGATGTCAACTGTTCATCCATACAACGAGGGTAGACGGTTCCCGGGGATTGGGGAGGAGGCGGTAGGAATGCAGACAAGGCTTATTAGCTGGGAGAGGACTAGGGGGTGTCTTTTCAGCTCCAACATGAAGTCACATTCGAGATTTACATCTATCGAATGATGGAATCTCGGCGAGGTATCCCACCCCGGCCGGTGAATCACGTAGATCTTGACTTTTTTGACAACCTCGTTGTATGTACCTCTGTCCTCCACATAGTCCAGCTCTTCTGGGACCAACCTACTCACTTCTGGAATGTAGATGCCTACAACTAAGAATCCTATTAGGTCCCAACAATAATTAACTAGAGAGAAAAAAAAAAACTCTGAAACCAACTCAGCTAGACAGACCATTCATTAAAAAGCTCAGAGAGCATACGTAACCTAGCTGCACTTAAGTCCTCCCCTCTTCCCTGCAACACCCAAACCAACTGGTCGGCTCTAATGGACCGTGGGGAACAATCAGCGCCAACAAGCAATAGAAGAGAAACCGGACTTTAGGCACAAGCAGTACTAACATCTCCGTGCCGACTACCGAATAGGTAAAAACTCCGTCGTCTCATGTTTTTCGCGCCTGGCGGTAATAACAACACGTCTCTTTTGTCATGCTATCTATAGCTATGTCCCCCCCTCCATGGCTCGGACTTCTTGCTAGCACGGGAGGATCGCGCACCTCGCATCATTTTAGGGCACGAGGACTCGAGAATCGATTAATCAAGCTTTCGATTCGAAGACAAGCCAAGCCAGCCCCCCCAACCCCTGGTTCGAGGAGTTGAGTCACTACAAGGGCACACAGAAGAAACCTCCCGGGGAACATAGTTCACTACCATTGCCCTCCTCTTTGTAACAACTACTTTACTCGTTCACCTGAAGCAAGGGATTCTGTGTGGCGCAGTCGCCCAATTACAAGCGCGGCAAGTCATGACCGAAGCGCTCCGGACTTGAGTGGTCCATCGTTGTTGGCTGGATGAAGCTCCAACTCAGCTAGGCACGAAGGAGGTATTGTACCGACAAATCGGCCGCCATCCTCCTGCAAGCAAGCGAGCCGTTGGGTTTTCTGTCATCTTGTTCCCCAAAACAGACCAGGGCAAGGATTCGTTTCCCGCGCAGCTTACCAGAGTTACGGGTACTCTCTCGCCCTCTCGCGCCGCTCTGATTGGGCCTCGCCTGCGCCATCCATCGCTGGACGTGCATGCACTTGGTAACTGGTACCTACTCGGCCACCGACCCTTGTTTAGAGCGAACAAGAACCCCCGGGAAGTGCGCGTGGGCAAGCCCGCAGCGACAAGCAGCGAGTAGGTAGGCAGCTGAGTACAACAATGCGAATGTGAATACGGCAAACGAGGCCGTGATACAATGGTAACCCCCAGGGGGGGGGCGTGAGTCGATGGTTGGCAAAGGGAGATAGATGTCTTTGATGCTGGCTGGTCGGCCCTTTGAGGGGATCTTGACAAGGAGGGACGGACCCCTTGTCTGCAGGTGGTGTGGGATTAGGCAGATGGTGGAGGGTGCAGGGATCTGGTGCTTCGATTTCCAAAGAAGAAACGACCGGGGGTTGTCAACCTTGGTTGAGGTGATTCACGGTCAAGTTGAGTCCATATTCTACGTTCTAGCTGTTCTGAATGTGTTGGTTTTTGAGCTGGATCCATCCATACTAAGAAATTACAATTTGGATCCATCACTAAGTAATCACCTCCTCCGCTTCTTTCGTCTCGTTCACATCCATCATCATCATCATCATCGTCCATCGTCATCACATAACTCATGCCAACCTGAGAAACGAGGGGTGTCTCTGTACCAGCAGAGTATCTCCATCACCACCGTCCCCTTTTTGAACAGGACAAACCAAAAATAAACAAGAAAAAAGCACCTCCCTCAAGCCCAATGCACCCTCTTCTTCCCCTTGACCTCGATATAGCGCGCATACTTGAGCAGTTCCCGCATCGGTATCTCGTCGTCCAGTGGCTCGACCTGCCCGTCCTCCCAATGGACTACCGCCTTGGCCCGATGCTTGTCAGGCACCAGGAAGGATGCAACACTGCCGCACGAGACCCGTGGTGTAAGTGAGATGGGGTAGTAGCGGCCATACTCGCGCCTATTGGGGCTGTCCGTGTTATCCACGACATCAACCACATATCGGCTGCCAGGTTGCCGCCCTCCTTGAGCGTATTGGCTAGGACTGCGGCAGCTGCGGCAGCTGCGGCAGCTGCGGCTAGTCCTACAGCCGCCGTTGTCCTTGCGCCTGCTGTTGCTGGGGGTTTTGTTGCTAGCCCGACTGCTGGTCCTACTGGTAGGCCTGTTGCCACCGCTGCTGCTGTTGCTGGGGGTGTTGGTCCTATTCCTTCCGTGGCCGTGATGGCCCTGCAGCTGTTGTTGGTGGTGGCGGCCGTGATGCTGATAATCATCAGATGGAGGAGGCGCTAGTCTGCTCGAATCATACGAAGAGTGTTGGGCCGGTGAGGCACAGTATAGACGCTCATCGCGGCCCTGCGAGGTACAGGATGGATGCGGACAGCAGTTGCACCGACACTCGGTTGGATTCAAGGTCTTGTACCGCCCTTCCGTCTCAAGAGGCCAAATGTACGTCCCGTACGTCCGTTGGGGCGAACATGTCGGCGACGCCTGAGGGCCTTGGTAAGTCCTTTTGCTCTCATAGCTCCTCGACTCCGAGGGGGGACGAGATCCCCGTGGTGAGCGGTGTACCCAATCAAGAAAACGGTTGCCGCAAGGGTGTTGGTCACTCGATCGAGATTTAGGACGCCAACTCGGCAAGGGCGTCTCTTGAGTATATCGCGGTTGGGTGTATCCCATGCTCGGGTGTTCCGTTTCGTTTCAAACTAATCAAATGTACTTATTCAGGTCTTGCTTTTGTAACTAGAAGACGGATATACTGAGTTGGGGGGGGAAACAACTTGAAGTTTATGGTGCTGTTCAGGTTAAGTATGTATACAACATTTGGGGAAACAGGGCATCAAGCCTCAATCGCATTCCCATTGTGTTTTGAGTCGTTAGTAAACAAGGACCTTGGGGGTCCGACAAAGAACTTCGAGTCCTGTGCTCTGGGCTGCAAAGAGATGTTATAGTTATTGCAACTGAGCCACGCTCAATTTGTAACAAGGACATGCGCAAGCACCAGGCTCTGTTCAGATGAAGAGGAGGGAAGAAAAGTAGAAAAGCCTTTTATTGCAGTCGTGAACAAGGCCTTGTGTGTTCGGAGTGTCAAAGACGTCCTTACCGAAGCACTGTTGACCATGTTCGGTCGAAGCGCATCTCGAGTCTCTTTGCTCACAAAGAAAGAAACCAGCCAGCCAGTCAGGAAACACTCGAACAATCTTGGGCGCAATAGGAACTAAGCCCCCTTGGTGATAAAGAAGCTGAGGGAGATCCAATCGATTGCCGCAAGCTGCACAGAGTAAGTGAGTTTAATTAACTAATTCAAAAATGGAAGTACTGAGAAGGGGCAAGAAATGGCGCCATCACATACAGACCCTTAAAGGAGAGGGAGGAGGGGCGAACATGAATGGCCATTGTTCTTCGAGTTGAGTTCCCCTACTCCACAATTGATTCAAGCGACGAGAGAGAGGGCATTTTCTGGAAAATAACGACATTCTCAGTGGCTTCTGGACTTCAACGCCCTGATCAACTGTGGGATCCTCCACTCGGAAAAAACGTGATGTTGCGGTTGCGGTCGCCGGCGCCCCCGGCTACCCCGAGACCGAGAAGGAAAGTGCGATTTGGGGGGCAACCACCTCCTTCCTCGGGGCCAATCTGTTGATGAGTTCCCGAGTTCCCCACAGTGTGCCACAGAAAGCCACAGAAGGCCAAGAAGCAGCAAAGAGCCACCCACTCACACCCACCTGCCAAAAGCCAAAAGGCCAGCAAAGACACATCCCATTGAAATTCCCCATCTGGGCATCTTCTACCGTCCGTCCCGCACGTTGACTTTTCCATCCTTCCTTCTTTCAACCTTCTTTCTCTCCTTTTTCCCTCCTCGTCATCACATCTCGACTCTTTGTCTTCTTCTTCGACCTTTCTCGGATTTTTCTCTTTAATCAACGGCCGGCAAAATGGCAGGAATCAGCCCCCAGATGTAAGCGATCCATCCTCATGCGACTCCAAACACGGCGCAAAACCGACCCTCGTGGCGCGCGCAATCAAAACTTGACTCTCAATTTCTGAGAGTAACGACGAAATTCAACGACGATGCTAATACATTCGCAACAGCACCAACCTGGTCATCGTCCTCGGGATGATGCAGGTGTCGAAGCGCGTTCCCTTTGACGATCCTTGGGTGCTCAACCTCGTTCGCGCCCTCTACCTGGGCAGCAACGTGATCATCGCCGCTTTGTACCTCTACGTCCAGACGACCGTTAACCGAAAGAAGGGTACGCTCATTCCGCAATCACACTCGGTCCGCGATTATATCCAGAGCATGCGCAATACTAATACTTGCCCCTCACAGACCTTACCACCCTCAAGTATGTCGAGCCCGCCCCCATGGGCTCCTCCGAGGAGGGCAAGCTCGTCACCACCACCATCCACGCCTACGACACCCAGCAGGTCCGCACCGCCTTCCGTGGCCAGGCCATGGGCGTTGCCATGATGGCCTTCATGCACCTCTACCTCAAGTACACCAACCCCCTCCTCGTCCAGAGCCTCATCCCCATCAAGAGCGCCCTCGAGAGCAACATCGTCAAGATCCACATCTGGGGACAGCCCGCCTCCGGTGATCTCAAGCGCCCCTTCAAGCAGGCCCAGGGCTTCATGAGCGCCATGCAGGGTGGCCCTGCTCAGAGCGACAAGAAGGCCGTCGAGGCTGCTGAGCGTGCTGGCCGTGGTGGTGCCAAGGAGGAATAAATCACCATGCTGTAGAAAGATGGCCGAGTCACGATTCCCTTTTTCGGTGTTGGAAAATGTATACGAGGATCTCTGTAGACCTTAGGTGTATTATACTTGTGTGAATTTGGGCGCATGGGTGCACCATCCTTTTCAGACCATCAATAGTTTCGTCCTTCGTGTCCCCATTTGGCCCAACTTGGCGGCGCTGACATGACTGGTCATATGCCGTGATAAGTGGTGGATTACGAATACAAGCTTCGTTGGGAAATATATGTAATGCAGATCATCCTAGCAAGAGTCAACTCGTTCAACCTCCAGAAAACCGGCTGTGTCGGGCTTGGATGCCTAAATGGATAGAGTAATCAGTCACGTTTTCTCGCGTTAATTGGTGACATAGCCACATTCTCAAGATCGCGACCACCGGGCAAACTAGACCCCTCCAAACCTTTCTTCTATCAACGATTCTACCACCATTGTGCGACCACCCCATTCTTCCTTTTACTCCATATTCTCACGGCGTTTAAATTACCTCAAGTCCGTCATTAGAGTCGTCTCCGAGATTCACGGCTGCCATCATGGAGCGCCCGTCCACCCCTCCATCAACAGCGAGGCGTGCGCCTGTCGTTTCTCCCCCAACTCCCGAAGCTACCAGGCGACTGGTCAGTCAACACTGTCTCGATTTCTGGCTCCTGTGAAAGAGATAGGCTGACGCGGCGTTCAGGAAGAAAACAGACTACGTTCGAAGGCGATTCGAGACCTGCGAGAAACAGAAAATCGAGCATCAGGGACTGCGCCCGTCATCCCAAGGACCGCCGCAGGATTCGTACCCACCGATAACGTCCATATTTCGAAAACCGCCAACGGCAAACGACCTTACAGTTCAATATCGACCGCCGGCGAAGCATCCGGTGGAACGAACCGGGATGGACGGAACAAGGGCGACCAGGAGGCGTTGCGACCTGCGCGCAAGTTCACCAAGTTCGTCGACTACGATATGAGTGCCATGACGGACACAAAAGGTGGATTCTTGTCGACCGAAGACGATCCCCATAATTACGCCCTCGGCGGCAAGAAACCGGGACAACCAGATGAGGAACAGCGGCCGAAGCACATGGGCGTGCAGGAGTGGGAGCGACTACAACTAATACGCAAGTTGAAGAGGCAAAAGGCAGGGCCGTTTGAGCCAAGCTTGAGTGTTCTTCAAGACGAGGGGAACCGAAAGAAGTGTCGCGAGTGCAATAGCTTGGAGATTGACTTTGTCTGGGAAGAGGTGTTTCATCTCTGTGTTTGCAACACCTGTAAAGAGAAGTATCCAGAAAAGTACTCTCTGTTGACCAAGACAGAGTGCAAGGAGGACTACCTTCTCACGGATCGTAAGTTGCCTCTATTCGGAACTGGACGGCTACAGCGTGTTGACCTGTTGCAGCCGAGCTTCGAGACCCTGAACTCCTCCCCCATCTCTCCAAGCCGAATCCGCACAAGACACACTGGCACGATATGATGCTCTTCCTGAGGTGCCAGGTAGAAGAATACGCCCTCAACACGAAATGGGGCTCGGCGGAGGCGCTGGACGCCGAGTACGAGCGGCGTGAAGTGCAGAAGAAGGCGCGCAAGGAGGCCAAGTTCAAGGCGAAGCTAGTGGATCTCAAGCGAAAGACGAGGACAGACGCCTTTCGACGGCAAGCCGGTACACTGAGCAAGTCGGGGGCGACCAAGTTTGGGGATGCGATAGGAGGGGGCAGACACGTTCATGAGTGGGGAAGGACGGTAGAGAATGCGGATGGGATGACGGTAAAGACGTGTGTTGAGTGCGGGATGGAGGTTGAAGAGTTGGAGTTTTAGAGGTTGGTTGTCGATGTTGGCGTTGTTTGAAAAACCTTGGTTATGTATTCCGCAGTTTGGCACATTGTGTTTGCCTAGCATGGTATGTGAATGTGCTAGATGATGGGCAAAGTTGAAATGATTCAACTCGACATCTTTCTACGTTAGTCGGGCAAATAAATATAACGGCTTGCCAAGTTACTGCACTGCGCCTTTTTAACTCTGCACCTATCCGGAAGGCTGGATACTTGCTGCAACTCGCCTTGACAAGGCAAACAGACTAGGCATCTGCACATTGAATGTAATGTGGCATTGTCAAGACAATGATGTTTGATAATATTAAATAGATAAAAAAGATGTAAAAGTAGAGAACTCCCGGAGCAAACCCCCTCCCTCAGCAATCAAGATCAAGACACGGTGAAGACACGGTGCCATTAAGCTTAACTAACAACGCCCATTCCTTCATTTCTCTTTCCCGCGCGCCTGTTGGCTCCTCCATCCGATATCATCTCAAAGATCCATGTCGCTGACAACCAGGGGTTTTTTTGCTGCCACTTAAAGGGGACTCGCCCAGAAGTTGATGCCTGACAGCCTCACAAAGGCCACCCCCATCCCACTCTGATTGGACAGAATTTTTCGGCGGCAAGACGCCTGGCCAGACAGAGCGCAGACCCGACAGCACACAGCACCCGACCCCAGTAAAAGAAGAGCACAGCGCACCAACGCACCAGCACAGCAGACGCCAACACCGACGCCGAACACCTGGAAGCTTTCCTCTTCGCAGCATCCACCACCTACGCACACGACCTAGACGTTGAACAGCAGCCAAAAAGACGTCCTCGACATACGCGCTGCGACGAGACATCACCCCCATAGACGAAATTTCGCATCGACTCGACTACTGCTCGTGCTTATACATCCTCAGCTCGGATCTTGCGCGCGCTGTTGCCGCCGTCCAACTTCCGCCTCACTCCTCCT
>JABFFI010000005.1:0-12134 GCA_013623725.1 Fusarium robinianum | reverse complement strand
CCCCCAAAATTCCACCGACTGACCGAGCTTGCCCGACACTTCACTCCGGCACACTCTCAGTCCCCGACACACACTCGCCTCTCCTGGCTGCTTTCCGTTCGCTCTCGATGCACCCGCCCAATTGACGAAGCCGCGCCGTGATGGGCCCGAATGCTGGCAACGGCGTGGGAGGAGGGTTGGAGATGGGGCCCATGATGCAGGGCAACGGCTCCAACCTGCCCCAGGCCACCGAATACACACTACAGGGCGTCATGCGCTTCCTCCAGACCGAATGGCACCGCCACGAACGCGATAGGAACTCATGGGAGATTGAGAAGCAGGAGATGAGGGGTCGCATCGCCAACCTCGAGGGTCAGGCGCGGAGGGCCGATGCCACCCAGCGCGTCCTTAGGAAGTACGTCAACATGCTGGAGCGCAAGGTTAAAGATCAGGCTGCACAGCTCAAGGGAACAGCTGCTGTGGACGCTGCCAACGCCGCCAAGGACGATCGCGCCGCCAAGATCCATGAGAAGCTCAGATGTGAGCCATTGTCCCCCCATATCCGGGTTTCGGGTCTACATACAGACACCTAGATACTGACCATCTATTGCTCTAGCATCGATAGAGAATCTCCCGGTCCCTGGGGTCGACGGAGTCGATTATGGCAAGATCGAGCGGAGTGATGAGGATGTCCAAAGACAAGACCTCAAGACCTTCCTCGACCAGTGCCAGTCTGAATTCACCTACCTTATGATCACCCCCGCGAATCCTCTGCCTCCGAGAGATTCTCCTCCTTTACCTATGATGGAAGACCTGCGAGAGGTTGAAGCCTACGGCATGCCTGCCCCCCAACACATGGAGCGGCAGTTCCAGCTACCTCCGCGAGGAAACCAGAACCACATCCAAGAGATGAACTCAAGAGTCCATCAACAGAACCATGCACCCCAAATGCCTCCTTCTCAGTCTCACTTCAATCAAAAAGCCTCGGACTTGCAGCCACAGCCCATGATGCGCTCCTCGGCTGATCATCAATCCATGTACCAGAGCTCAAACGACTGGCCCAACCCGGTGTCGGTCACCTCGAGGCCTGTCGAGGAGCACCTCCCCCGAGCCAACCACGCTGCTGAATCATTGGGCGGTATGAGTGATTCTGTCGAGCTCAGGGAAAAGCACATGAGCGCACCTGAGTCTGACGGGTGGGAGTTCCCAGAGGGCACTTTTCCGGAACCAGGCACATCTCAACCGAGTCAGTCAACACCGGGTCGACCCGATACTGATGTCTTCCCAACCGCCGATAATCTGCCCAAGTCGCCCAGCAGGGGTTCTACCTCCCATCGGAGGAAAGGGTCCATGTCGAGACGACGAAGCGCAGATCACGAGTTAGCCATAAGCGCTCAGCAAAAGGCGGCTGAGAGTGGCAACTTCAAGCTCAGATTTGGGCTGCGTGGGCATCTCGATACCGTCCGAACGGTCATTTTCTCTGGCGGCGGTAGTCCCGGCGAACCTGAGATCTGCACCGCTGGTGATGACGGCATGATCAAGCGCTTTCACATCCCCCGACTAGATACTCATCTTGGTGCCCTCGCCCATACGGCCTCGGACCTCGATGTCACTGCAAACTTCACCCACCGCGGCCACTCGGGAGCAGTTCTCTGTTTGACCTCGTGGACGCCTTCTCCGAACTTTTCGACTGGTGGTCGCGCGCAAGGTGATGGCTGGATATTCTCTGGCGGCCAGGACGCGACCATTCGGGTCTGGGAGCGTGGACGAGTTGATCCCAAGGCAACGTTGGAGGGCCACACCGACGCCGTCTGGGCTCTCTGCGTTCTTCCCGCGACGCTGGGCTCTGTGTTTGGTAACTCGAGTCCTTATGGCAACGCAGACAGGATTCTCGTTACGTCTGGTGGCGCCGACGGGACTGTCTGCCTCTGGTCGGTGAGCGCGCCGCCCCAATTAAGCTCGCCTCAGCCCGGAACGAACCGAGCCATGACGGGCCGGGGAGGCAGAGTTCGAGGCAATTCGATGAGCTCCGGTAGTGGATTCTCCAATTCGCCGCAGCCCACGATGGCATCCAACTCGCCCTTCAGCCAAACTCTTGTGCACAAGATCACCCGGTCGGATGGTTCTAAGGCCAGCCCGACGTGCATCACGCCATTGAGCAACTCTGGAGAGTCGTTTGTAGTTTCATACTCTGATGCAGCAATCATCGTTTATGATACCAGGACGGGAGAGCAGATCGGCCACATGGATAGCCAGGAGACGTACGACACGTCACTCAAGACAAGCGTCAACGCCGTGGTCGCAACGACTATCGGGCTAGACCAGGCCAGTCAGCATCATGCCGGCAGCATTGGTGAGGAAGATGCCAGCGCCGGGGCCACTGGCGGTGGACGGTCGATGGCCGGATCAGGAGTGGAGGGCACGATCATCTCCGGGCATGAAGACCGCTTCGTACGGTTCTTTGATGCCAACAGCGGTAAGTTCAATACCCCAGTCCTAATCGTAAGACAAGACAGCGACTGATTTGAGGACCCAGGCCAATGTACATACAATATGATTGCCCACCCAGACGCAATCTCCAGCCTATCGCTTAGCCCCGACGGCCGGGAACTCGTCAGCGCCGGCCACGACGCTTCGCTGCGTTTCTGGAGCCTCGAGAAACGGACGTGCACTCAAGAGGTGACGAGTCACCGGGTGATGCGCGGCGAGGGCATCTGCGCGTGCGTATGGAGCCAGGACGGGAAGTGGGTTGTCAGTGCCGGCGGTGACGGGGTTGTCAAAGTCTTTGCGCGATAGCATCCCTGGGAGCCCTTGACGACGGCGTAGATTGCGCGGCAACGGATTATTGTTGTTGGGTTTTTTTGGGGGGTGGATTTCTTTGCTGGCCTGATGGGAACCTAGAGGCGTGATCATAGTCGAGGGGGGAGAGGGGGACGCTGGACCAGCTGAAGGAAGCCACATGTGTTTTTAATAGGCATGTGTGGAGTGGGTTTTTTCTTGTTCTTTTTTGAGGAGATCTATTATACTACTCGTCGATACCCGGCACTTGTGGTTAACTAACGTCTGTCTCTTGTCCTGGGGGAGGAATGAGGATGTGTTTGTTTGGGACGAAGGGATGAGGACTTGCATCATTTTACTAGGGTGGATGGAGGAATGGATATATGTATTCTAGGAGGAGCATTTGACATGGTACTTGTACGGTATAGGGTCGTTGGCATTATTATTCTTTCAACCTGAAGACTCGGAGCAAAAATGTAAACTTCGTCTTTCAAAGGTTGAAAGTTGCAAAGAACTCCACAAAAAAACGTTCCCGTGTTACCACGGTTGGCTGGAATCTCTCCCGCCGGGAATTGAACCCGGGTCTCAAGCGTGACAAGCTTGCATACTGACCACTATACTACGGAAGATGACCGGGCGTTGGACCGCCTGGTGTAGTGGGGGGTTGTTGGTGACGTGGGCGGTGCTATTCAGTAATATCAGGGCCCAGAGTCATGGGAGAAGGTGTGGTGTGGTGTTGAGAGCTACCCTACGGCCTCAGGTTGGGGTTGTGTGATGGTGGTTTATCTGCAGAGTTCCGTGGGGTCTGCAGTCGTGTATGTGCAATTAATTCTCTTTCGCTGGCATATATTCTTGGGGGCTTTAATCTCTGAAGAAAGGATTGTATAAATGGCTGGTTGTCAGAACTGTTGGCAAGGTAGTGAGAATGTTGACCAAGACGTCACTTGATGTGAAACACAACAACGATGTTAATCGAGCCATGCGGGTACCGCTCTCTGTCACTCGAAGCCGTCAGCAGAGCTGTATCAATTGACTTCGGAACGGAAAATAGCCCATCGAAATGACAGATATCACTACGACAAACATAAGTCCTAGGCGACTGTCGTGTTCTAGGTTCAGTCGAGAGCGTTTCGGGTGGAGAGACTTAGAAAGGACCACAAGTCTGGCATCAGTTAACGTCACCACTGAGAGCGAGCGCCACTGAAGCAAATTTCAAACTTTTATCGGAAAAAAATACCAATGAAGGAAATGATATGCAGAAAAAAAGGCCACTAACTATGCTGTCTGCCGTGTAATCCAGAGCTCCGGGAGCCTATATGCAGGAACACAACACTCTCTAACTGAGACAAGCCACGTCTTGCGACTCAACTCTGTCTCTTGCCGAAACAGGGGGGCTATAATGCCCCGATCCAAGCCACCGGACGTCGAATCCGCTACAATGGTTGCCCACAACCATCAATCTTCCGTAGTATAGTGGTCAGTATGCAAGCTTGTCACGCTTGAGACCCGGGTTCAATTCCCGGCGGGAGAGTCGCCACGCGCTTCAAGTGCGAGATTCCATTTTTGCAGCCATCGGCGTTTTTTCCGAAATGGGTTGCGGGTGGTGGATATAAGGGACCTATGCAGGACCACGTGACATCGAACTCACTACAACGGTTGTCCAACAACCGCCATCTTCCGTAGTATAGTGGTCAGTATGCAAGCTTGTCACGCTTGAGACCCGGGTTCAATTCCCGGCGGGAGAGCGCCACGTGCTTCAAGCACGATATCTTTTTTTCGATTTTCATGTTGTAGTTTGTCTATTTTTTCGCGCGAGAGTTGCGGTCGCGGGGTTATAAAGCAGATTCTTCTTGCACGTGACGTCGAACTCGCTACAATGGTTGCTCAACAACCATCATCTTCCGTAGTATAGTGGTCAGTATGCAAGCTTGTCACGCTTGAGACCCGGGTTCAATTCCCGGCGGGAGAGAGCCACATGTGATACACATGATCCTTCACTTTTTGCTTGTTGTGTTGGTGAAGGCGTTTGGTTCCAAGGGGTTGGGAGCCGCGATGATCAACAAAGGCTGGTCGATCTCTCATCACGTGCTTCTCTCGTTAGTCCAAGCGCGTTGGTTGTGGCGCATGAACACTTGCCGCGATGGGTGAATAGGACACGTCGGGTCTTACCAGGCGGGAAATATTCCAACTTTTTTCGACCACTCATGTTGATTTATGTTGATTCATGTCGCTTATTTAGGTGTGCCACTCTGATCTGTCATTCCGGAAGAGCGGGATTCAGGATTCCACAGCTATCGGCACATGTGGTTGGTTTCGGTAAGTATAGGTTTGTGGCTGACGCTTCCTGCAGAACGCAGGTAGTCAGCATCAACGACATCTTATTTTATACATGAAGAAGGGAGATGACATAAAAACCGTCTAGATGCGGCCCTGTTGTGATTTCCAGCTCTACCGAGTACCTACCTGCCAACTCTCTTTGCTGGCCTTATTTTTCATCGTCACCCTTTTGGCACATGGCATGTCTGGAAAAGGCACTTCTTGTCTCCACGGGTCTCAAAGAAGCATTCCGTGTCAATGCGACATGACACAAGACAACACTCAACGTCTGACCATGGCGTGGGTCGGTCAGAAGAGAGACTGGGCTCACTAGGTATGTAGCGCAATACTGGTAACGCCTGCGCACTTGCATGTTTCTAGGGATATTTGTAGACAGCTAGGCCAGATGTGTTGTCAAACTGAGAATCGATGCTCTCTCTTCCGCTTGGGCTTGTCATCGTGGTCTTATAATACACATCGTCAGGTCACCTGACATCGAATCCTCTCACTACAGTGGTTGAGCACAACCATCCATCTTCCGTAGTATAGTGGTCAGTATGCAAGCTTGTCACGCTTGAGACCCGGGTTCAATTCCCGGCGGGAGAGAACGCCACATGAGTAGCAACTCATGAATTGATTTTTTTCTCGATGTCGTGTTGTGGGAGTCTCATCCTTTTTGTAGGTGTTGGTTCCTCCCGGCAGTCAGACCGTGTTGTTGGGTCATCTGTAAATGACAGGAGGATCGGCAAGACAAGCGACAGGGATTCGTGCGTCAACTTTGTTACCCAACCGAATCAGACCCTGCTCCACGTACCCCCATGCATGTGTAAATTGATCCTGTTCCATTCTCTTGACGTTTGATTCATGAGCAACGTGTCTTTGCCGCTCAAGTTTGAGATGCAGGTTTCCTTAGCTTGGGCTTTGTGGGATGGGCAACTGAGGGTAGACCATCCGACTTACCCGTCATGCCCGCCATGCCCGTCATGCACCGCAGGAAGTACGTAGTACAAAGTATTGGAAGAACAATCACTAACCTCCTCCGGCGCCATTCGTTCAGTGGCGCTATCCGCGGTTCCTAGCGAACGATCGCTTCTCAGCGCCACACACGAGCGTTTCCCAAGAGGGGCTTAGCGCAAACGGGATGGCGTCGGGACCTACCTACGCATGGGGGCGTGTCGGGGACCACAACGGCTCGGGGGTTTACAGACAACATCCCCCCCCCCTTGTCTGGCACCAAGCGGCTCGGCGGGCAAAATGAAAGGGGTTAGAATTCGCATGGGAAGCGATTATCGGATTGTGGGTGCCGATGAGCTGACGTATGCTCTTGCGTTGTCCTGCCCCAGACTCGTCCCTGGTAGCCATCTAAGGAGGTAGGTATTATGTCAGATGATGGGACGGACTTGCCCCGTATGGATATCCGTCAAGGAGACCGACTTCAACTGGCACTCGGTGCAAAGATGGCACTGGACAATTTACCCGATGGAGCGGTGCCCAGGATTCCAAAGGATTCATGCCCAGGAGCGATCCCTCCTCCCTAGTAGGGACAGCCCTGCCTCGTCAGCGTTCCCCCAAGTATTGGTTGTTGGAGCTCTCAAGGAATTGGTCGTCAGGTGTTTTCAAGTTGATTGCGATGGATCTCTATTCGAATCATCCATCGCTCCTTCCCCAAGGTTGTGCTGTGCCACAGGGATCGTTCGCTACAATCGGCCTTGTAAGGCAAGCAGGTGCGTGCCTGGGCATGTGTCCGGGTGTGTTTTTTCTTCTGCCTCCCAAGAAATTGATACTCTGGGCATTCTGGGCGTTGACATCACCTCTCCACTTCCCTTCCCTTCCCTTTGTCGGGTAATTCTTATGAACCCTCATCAGTTCATCACTTGATTATTTCCTCTTCCTCTCCTTTATCCTTTATCCTTTAATCCCCGTTAATATTTCTTCTTCGCGGCCGTTGATCGTCTCTGATGGGAAAATCACCTCCTCTACTTACCTAGTACCTATCGTTGGAGACCTCGAGAGACCCGACCTTCATATTGTCCTTCTTCGCACGCTTCTTATCGCCTCCACTGCAAACCTATGCGACTGGAGCGCACGGGGGCTCGGTGTTGGCTCCGTGATTAACTTGTTCGCCTTCCTGTCAACAACACCCAGTCGCATGCCTCGCTTCAACGCAACGACTCTTCTGCACCCTACAGATCAACCAACTGAATTAACCGTCGGTTGATCATCAACTCTTTCACCTCACGAGGAAATTTCCCCATCGCAGCTTCGTCATCAGGAACGGATATGCCCTCAATAAAGTCTATTCTCCTCTGGAGCTTCGCCTCCATCGCCTCTCCTGCTCTCGCCTCCCAATCAAAACCTCGTGGAGCCCTTTCCACAATCGCCGACGCCACACGTTCCCTTTTCAGACGCGGAGACGACGATGGACCACCCAAGTACTTTCACGAAGCTGGAGGAGGACTCGAGCTTGGCCACTACGACGGTCGTTTCTTCAAGGATAAGGTCTCCTACGACCAACATCGCTTCGTCCTTCGCGACTTGATCCGGAGCTACCTCACCGTAACAAACAGTATCGGTCTTGAGACATGGCTGGCCCATGGCACGCTATTAGGCTGGTGGTGGAATGGCCAGATCATGCCGTGGGACTTTGACCTCGACGTCCAAGTTACCAACAACACTCTAGACTGGATGGCGGAGAACCTCAACCAGACCGAGCACTCCTACAACTTCACGGACACGGACACGGGTGTCCTAGTTTCCAAGACGTACTTTCTCGATATCAATCCATGTCACAGCGACATCGACCGCGGCAATGGGAGGAACATAATTGATGCCCGTTGGATTGACAAGGACAATGGCATGTACATCGACATCACCGGCTTGCGTGAACGCGAGCCTGATCGCCCGGGTATCTGGAGCTGCAAGAATAAGCATCGATACAAGAGCCAGGACCTGTGGCCAATGCGCGTCACCGAGTTCGAGGGCATCAAGGCCCGTGTACCCTTCAATTTCCAGAAGATCCTCGTCGACGAGTATGACACTAAGAGTCTGGTGACGGAAGAGTGGTTAGGGTATGCTTTTCACCGGCTCTTTTTACGGTTTCATGGGCGCATCTTTATGCGCTCTCCTTTACATGACGCATATGCTGACATAGAGTTTTCCTCTGTAGACATTGTTGGGATCATGACATCAAGGCTTGGATCAAGATGGAGCCTGAGGAACGAGAACAGCGCAGGCTCGAGGCCGCGGAACGGAAGAAGAAAGAGCTCGAGTCGCAATCCAAGACTGGAGAGGGGACACAATGAGCCCATTTTCAACACCTCCTATTCATTCGATCACGCATTCCCTGACGCATGTCAGCAAGTCAGCATTGAACGATCCTCCTTTGTCGACGAGAGTTTCCTAAACGAGACCAGCGACTAATCGAACCTACGGCATATACAAAATACCCCCCTTTTCATATCTTCCTCTCGGTTTGGAGAGTCTACCCCAGTCTATCCTATTCCAAGGTTTTCTTTTTTTGGGGGCGTTGGATCAGGAGGTTGGCGTTTTACGGAAGATGGCAAACAGGACGGGTGCTATGGAGGAACAGTTGGGGCCTTGTGTATCATTTCTTTTCTTCCCCTCTACGATGCTACGGTGCCTAGTTTTCATTGTTTATGCTGCATCTTGTAGCGGCGTTGGATGCCTCAGCTTTGGCTGGTAGGATAGTCCGGTTTATAAAAGTGATAGGACCACATCATGCTTCAATCCACCTCTTCCACTTGACGTTTTCCTGCCGTTGCGACTCGCTCCAGCTACCGAACTTGCTTCTCGCGCCGAGGTCTACCAGCGGTGCCATACTGGGTCGTCCATGAGCACACTGGAAGGGGAATGCGCAACGAGAAAGACGGGAAACCAAGTCCTCGCACTCATCCTTCGTCAAGACATCATTAAACATTATTGCGCCTTTTTGAGGTGTTAGCAAAGAAGAGTGATCGGGGAGAGGGGGACCTACTTCTACAAGCCCTGGAATGCAGCATCTCGAGAATCCCTCGTGGACAACCATGAAACTGCGAAATCCAGGCCATCTCGCCGCTGGACGCAGATGATCGTATGCGCGACGGAGCGCCCTCGTCGGCGATTCGCCAGACTTCCTTTCGAAGGAGGTCGATCAACAGACGAGGTTCCAGGCGACAACGCTCGATGATGCTGGGTGGTAGGCTGGTGACGACAACGCTATGTTGCTGTTGGGAGGGTGTCTTTCGGGAAGGACTGGGTGTTCGGTAGGAGATACCCCAAGACGCGAAGTGCTCGCGGTGTTGGTCGAGGAGGGTGTGTTCCTTGAGGGGCACTTCGAAGACGAGGGGACGCTCGAGGGGCTCGATGGAGGGTGTGAGAGTGGACGTGGAGGTATTGCGGATGAAGTAGTTGGCCATTAGGTCCTCAAGGCGACAGCGCTCATCGACGGCGTGCTGATCGAGCATAACCAAGGCGGAACTGCTCACTTCGGTATCAGGGCTCCCCGATGCAGTGCTTTGGAGGGGTAACTTAACGAGGATGAACTTGCGATCAACCTGCGAAATCACTTCTGCTTGGGCGAGGGCCTGGCGCGAGACGCGGCCGCTGAGGCTCATTGACGAGACGCCAAACGCAACGTTGCCGTTTTTGCCGTGGAGACAGTCGTGCGAGTGTCCATGACCGCGATTTTCTGCCTCGGGTTCCGGTAGGCTTGGAATTGAGGGCGGTGCGAGCTCGAAGACGGGGTTTTCCCATGCGTCGATGACGCCTTGGAGCCAAGCGCTGCGCTGCCTAGGTTGTGTTTCGAGGCGCCTGCGTTTCTCGGGGGGTTCGCCTGAGCGTGAGTCCGAATAGACAGAGCTATCGGAAACAGGAACGTCTGCACCGGGGCCTGATGATGCGCTGCGACTGGGCTCGGGCTCGGGTGACGGCTCGAGAAATGGTTTGCGCAAAAGTCTCCCGCCCTCGCCAACCAAAGGTTTCGCCGTAGACCCTTCTCGTACCTTGGTCGAGATGCCTAAAGTCTTGGAATTGGTGTTTATTGACGTCGCCCTCCCAACCTTGAGTCGATGCCAGCCATCAAAGGGGCTATCCCCCCCGAGGGAAGTCGGATCTGAAATCGACACAGGGGTAGCAGATCCCGTCCTCGAGCTGCTGGTTGATGAAGCCGCTCGTCTCTTAGACGACTTCTTTGACCGGCCAGCTGTTCTCGAAGTTGAGAAAACCGACTCATCTGGGGCCGAATGAACTCTTCGCGGACGAAAATGATGCTTCTTTAGAAATCCATAGCAAGTAGCCTTTAACAGATCAATGATGGCCGTGAGGGTCTGTCCTTGACTGTGTAGCAAGTCGGCATTGTCTGCATCGACAACACCGGGGGCTTTGATTTTCAGGTTAAACATGGGCCACCGCTCGATGCCCTTGTGGCTTCTGAGGTCCTTTCCCGTGAAGCCTCCAGATTTGTGCGAGTTTCTCTCCTGGTCTCCAACCCCTTCGATGACGCCAAAGCTCGAATTACGAAATACCTTGTTGACTTCTTCGTATAGAACATCGGTGCCGAATTCGTTGACTAGAGGGTGGATTCCAAGGCTGATAAACTGTGACCGGCGTGTCGCAACTGGTTGCAAGCATATGCAGCCTTTGATGCTGATGGACCCAGAAGAGGCTGAAATAGGGACCCACGAGTCTGCGTCGCTAGAGTCTGCAAGTGAGGCCTGGGTGAGGAGTCTGGAGGTACGAGATACGACGTCAATCTTGTCCGAAGGCCGAAATCGAATCTCGCGCTGCGCTGCAGTATTTCGTAGTGAGACATGGATCCCAGAGGGCCAAGCAAGTAACATAGCCACAACGTGCCGAATTAGTCTTGACCATTCCTTATCAAGGGCAGGACGTTCAGCCAGGGTCGCTCGCTGCTTGACCCGGACGGGCATGGAGCCAAAGAGATCCCGAACAGTAACTCGGGTGCCATGGTCAAAGTTGACCAGCCTCTGTTCAGGGGGAGATGGGAGGTTTCTTGCAAGGGTCTTGGAGTTGTGGATGGAGATGGAGTTGTGTGAGAGGTGACTCTGGTGGCGAGAGGTTATCGACAACAGGGACAGGACAGCAAGAGAGGCGAGAAAGTCACCATGCTTTCCATGAGTTGTTGATGAGGTTGGAAACCTCGATGTGTCTGTGACATGAATATCAGTGTGTGATAGTCGATTTATCATCAAGGGGTTTTACCCACGATGGAGCTTTCCGACACCCCCACTCTCTCTAAACTCATGCGGCGGTATACCTAATCCATTGTCCTCGACAGTGCAGTTGCCGCGGGCGTAGTCGACTGAGATGTTGACTTTGGAGGCGCCGGCGTCGAGTGAGTTGGAGAGCAACCCGCAGGCTACGCCGTTGAGAGAGGTGATTACAATGGAGGACTTGATCTTGTCAACGACATCCTGGGGAAGCTGACGAATGCTCATGGCGGCCTTGAGTATTGCATTCTGCTCGGCGTTGTCGACTCTCCCTTTTTGTCTGGCCGTGTATAGGTAAGTAGAGAAGTGAAGGGAAGGGATGACGTCGGATTGGTGCAGAGATGGGAAAGGAGAGAGAAGCTGGGGAGACCCAGTCTTGGCAAGAGCTAAAATAAGTGAAGTGACGTCGGGGTCTCATCGACGCGCTCTGGACCCACGTGGTAAGAGCGGTGGCGCCAAGAACTAGGTACCTACCTAGTTAAAATCATTGAGCGCGAGAATGGAATCAACCAACTTGACCTCAATTGCAATTAAGAATACCTCTTAAATCTCTACATTTTGCATGAGATGATAAACTAAATAAGATGGAACACTGGGCTTGAAATATAAAACCTCACCCTATTATTTGATGTTTTTCTTTAGTTTTTTTTTGGCCTCAATTCCGATCAATTAAAGTGATTGATTTATTGTTTACTCTATGCTAGAAATCGATACAAACCGACAGCATATGACAAGACATGGCCCTTTCAAGAACAACCGACCAAAGGATATCCAACCACGTTCACGTGCTGTGTCATGTTTCAAAGCCATCAATGTGTAGATTCTCCCCCCCCC
>JABFFI010000004.1:0-32990 GCA_013623725.1 Fusarium robinianum | reverse complement strand
AAGCAGACATTCGGGCGAGTCAGTACTTAGAATTTACTTATCTTGTATTATAATTATTAAAGATATTTTAGCTAGGAATTCTCCAAGCTATTGAGAAACTAAATAAAGAATGATTAATATCTATTACTAATATAAATCTACTTATTTTTTTTCAGGTAGTTTTGTTAAATTGGAAGTTATACAGACTTCTGCTACTTATAGTTGTTAGATTGGACTATCGAAATGCCCGTGATGACAAAGCAGGCTCACGGAGATCATGACGTGAGATTCTAGAAACGGGACCCGTTTCTACGTGCATGCGTGAGTAGGATAGCAATGCTTTATTGAACACCTTTGTCGCGAATTGGAGATTAGAGAAACATCACAGAACGAGATTGGTCATCTTTAAAGATGAAGTCAATTAACTATTCTCTTAAGTTTCATTTATTTCCTTTTAAGAACCTAGAAGAAATGAAACTTTCATCTTATATAATGAACAAGGCGTCTCTGGATTCTGGTTCGGTTGTTCTGTTGGGGTTGCGGGTGCCTTCATGATGGCAGGGCTGGTGGATCTGCATGATGGTGGAGGCGCAGGGCCTCGTTTTCTCGACTGCCCTGAAGGTCTTGGCTGTGGAGGTCGAGTTGGCGGTTTGGAGCCAGAACAGAAGGTGGTGTATAGTATCATCATCTTTCTTGACCTGGGCTGCACAACTTTGTAGGAGCACAACGGGCCATTGAGATGCTGACGGAGCTCTCTTTTTGTGAAGCGGCACCAGCAACGGAGGCAGACGGCATCACCAGTGTGCTCACTACCCTCGAAGTCTTTGTCTTTCCACGTGCGAATTTCACGACATTTTTGACAGTCTGCGGTGCCCCTGGGAATCCGATGGTCGCTTCGACAGACCGTAATGTACTTTCGACGATCCTGTCTTTTTCGGCTACTCCGAATGAGGTCGTGGTGCTCAACGGCGTGGCTGATAATATGGGATATCTCCGATTTATCGCTCAAGCAGGGAGGTTGGTCGGCAAACTTCTGAGGTTGGCACATGGCAAAGAAGCAATTATGTGTTAATCCTTCAAAGGCCACGTATGTGAGAGTCGATTGTGTGTTTGTTGTAGTCATTGGTTTCAGGGATAAACGCAGTTCGCTGGTGCAGACTGAAAAATAAATATGCCATAGTTATGACTCTGCAAATAAGACTCTGAGTGTCCATATAGAGAAGTCAAGAAGTAGAGTTGCTGACGTGGCCAGACTCCCTCTAAGAGAAAGCGTCAACTAGGAAAACAGGGCAAGAAATGAGAGCGGGACAGCAATACCAGTTGAAAAAGGTGGAAGATGGACGGATTGGCCGCTAGGACAGGGCGAGATGGACTGGGGGTGAGCGAGAATGAAGCATATGGAAGGCTAAAAGAAGACTTATGCCAAGAACATCAAAGTCCGCGGTGGACCTAGACACCAGCCACTGAACGTGCCATTCCTCAATACAGGGGACGTTGGAATAGAAGCTCCCCTCTCGAACGGTCAAGTAAGGACTGATATGAAGAGTATAGAGGCGGGTACCACCCCCACCCAAAGCTATCTCGAAGGGGCTCACGCCAGCCAGCCCATAGCAATTGATGTAGATGAGAATGTGTGGGAAGTAGATCGATTGCTGGTCAAATGGAAGTAGGGAAGGCAGGTTCTATATCTCGTCATGTGGAAAGGCTTCTGTGACGACAGGAACTCGTGGCAGAGGCGGAACGAGATCCGCCACGAGCTCATTAGCGAGTTCGACATAATCTTCTCGGACGACAAGAGAAATCATGAAGGCGTGCTTAAAAAAAGAATAGGGCGGGGGCAGGCTGAGTATCTGGTAAGATGGAAGGGCCGCCCTGTTTGCGATAACTAGTGGGAGAAGAGTCAACGATCAGTAGTCGACGACTATAGGAGTTTCCCACGTTTAGGGGTCCCCAGAACTAATATTGCGGATCATGATGTATGATTACATAGACATGAATAGGAATTTAAAGGCGGAGCTTGTCTTAAATTCTAGGATGTCTTGCCACTGCTCGACTATGAAAACTTCTGCCCCGGAGGACGCTGTATTATGATCCGAGACCTTCACGGCTTCGTCCCTAGGCGCATCGAATACAAGTGTCACATCCGTTCTTGTCTCCATTACTCTCCTAGAGGCAATCAAACGTGAGCCTTGATTGATCTAGCGCCACTGGCAACACGTCTTTATGAATCTCGTTTAGAGTCATTTCGGTTGCCCCCTTCTAGCTCAAGGACTTATATAGGCGAGCGACATTGACTAAGTCTGGGTTGCGATGGCACAAGGGATGTTTGGTAAAGACATCTAGACGACTTGCTTATAGAGACGCGAAATCTAAGATTCTTAAAATTGACTGTAGAGGATCCTTTCTGTCCAGTTCCTCGGCACCCGGAAATGAGAGGAGTGAATGCTCAGCATCAAGGGCGTAGGATCGGACCGTGAGCAAATTGGTCTAAGTCCGCTTGCCGTGCGACTACCGCACCCATCGGATGCCATGCAATTCCGCAAAGAAACTCTAATGCCATAAAAGCCGGAAATCAGCGCACTTTCCACGGAGCCGATGCATGCAGGATGACTTTGAGAGGGTTCTAAATCCGCAATCGTCTTCCTATAGAGGCGGCGGGGCTCGAAACTCGAAACTGCACGCTGGCCACTATAGAGGTCCGGAACTTACCCTTATAAAAAGGTGGTCGACTTGTAAGTTCGTGCGCCTTTTGAGTCTGACTTGCCATTTCAGGCTTCTTATCAACATATAACAGATGCTTTAACTTACCCCTACCCGCCCCAGAGGTAGAAATATGCCGCCCCTTTATCCCTCACTTAAACGTGGAAACACATTCGAGTTCACTATCCAACGTGAAGCGACGTACTCAGTTTAGCCATAGAGTTTCTCCGGCTGCTCTTCCACTTGTGTTGGGTCTTCATGGTATATGCAGATCCAGCAGATCCTCACGTATCCCTGGATGGCAATGAAGATAGACATCCTGTGCCGGCATTTGAAAGACAGGCTGACCGAAACACTACGATCCAACCTTTTCTTGAAGCATATCGAAAATGCTATAAGTCGAGTGATGGCTGGCACACCAGTGGATCGCTACTCGGCAACATCACCCAGGAGTTTTGTTATGATTCCAGGGTGGTGGAAAGGGTCATAAATCCCAACGAAAGTGTCCAGTTGTTATATAAAGAAAGCAACGTGCTACTGTACACGTCTTCTCGATCTCCTGGGTTCCTAATTGCAGCATGGAAAGCCAGCAAGTACCAGTAGGTGGCAAGTATAGTTATCATGCTGAAGAGCCGTAAAACGGGCTCAATTCAATTTTTTCAAAAGACAGCTGCTCGTTGACTGAAGATTGCTTGCATCGTTCCTCGGTTGTTGGTTGTTGCAGGATTAGGCCTTCTTGCAATTTGGGCATCGATGCCCCTCTCAGTCACCCGATCAGGCTTGCCTGCCGGCCCGCCTGACACTCACTGCCTATATTGATTATCGATAGAACTTGGTTATATTAACAAAACAAACTTTCATCATCTGACTAAGCCATTGTCTAACCATTGTCTATCTAGCGAAGCTGTTGTTGCGTAAAGTAACATGTTATAGCGTTGGAGAGGCAGCTTATATCTTCTTCTAATTCCCACCTTGGGGATAAGCAGTTCTTCCATTTGACTGCAACGTAGCATTCACCGCTACTCAACTCGTAATGGCCTATAATACTTTCAAAATTGTGTTCTAGATCGTTCGAGCCGTATAAAGTTGGTTGAGCGAGATCCTGCCATATCCGGAGACCTGCTCCGTCGTCAAAAACCCAGAGAAGGATTTCAGCACGCAGCCAATCCCAGTTATCCGGGTCTCGGGTCTCGGCGCGGACACCATAAAAGATCAGATCCTCTACTTGGGCAACTAGGAGAATCTCTTTTAAGATAACATGAGTTGACCATGGGGTCTGTATTGCAGTACCCCTTAGGTGAACTGAAACCACCATTGCACCGATATGAGCAGGCTAGCTCTATTTAAGTACCACGTGCTGATGTACTATATTGCCTCAATAGGGCCCGTCCATATAATCTTATACCTAGTTATTTCTTTGGCTAAGGAGAAGCTACGTACACTTTATAAAATAAATAGTTTTTTTATAGTTCTTCGGGCAACAAGGGGCTTAATTTAGAAAGTAGAGCAATATAGGATTAATTGCAATATGCCCACCTAAGAAACCCAAAAGCGCCGTCACGGGAAGAAGTTTTATACTTATTATTGCTATCCTAGCCAATTTTAGAGACGACAGTCTTGCTCAGCCATGTTCATCTTGAAATCCAGGCGGACGCTGAATTTGACCGGGACTGCACTAATCATCCAGTTTAGTAGGTTTACCTCAAAGGCCGCGCGTAGCAGCCCTAACCGAGGGCCTTCCCTCCTGTCCAGTCCCTGTCCCCGGGGGCTGACAGCTACTTTCTGCGAACAGCGCCTCGAAAACCCGAGGTTTTGGTCATCACTTTCGGCGATCTTGTATTCAAACTAGCGGATAATGACCCTTTGATAAGGCATTGGCCCATAAACAACCGCCGTATGTATGGCGAAGTACATAGGAGGAATATAGAGGACGAAAAATAAGATATGGCAAGATACTCTCAAAGGGGCGCAACAGCATAGTAGGTACCAGTTGAGAGCCGAAATGAGAGGAGCCCTCGGGTCTCCTCGTCACATGGTGACCGCCACTTCGACTCTCACCTGCTTCCCCCTTTGAATCTTTAGGACCTGGCTTGAGGTCTAGGACTAGAAACATTGTCCCGGATGAGGGAAAAAGCGAGAGGCAAAGTTGGAAATCGTATGCTCGACCTCCCGTGTCGTCCTACAGTGGGGTCCTTAGTAAGAATACGGAGTACTGAGTGAGAAAAAGAAAAGGCATGGGCAGGGGGTATTTGTTGTGATCTTCTAAAACACGAATCGAGCACTGCTTAAGTGATAACGATACATGTAACTAGATGAAAAGAAAAGGCTGCGTCTACTAGTTACGGATAAAATGGAAACTAGCTCGCTCTTAGAGTCTCTTATTGCATGGAGGAAATACCTAATTTGAAATGTCTCTTGAACTAATGAATCTGCTACTGTCTCAGTGTTGCCAGCCGGCTTTGCGGCCATAGCACTAACAACACGTTTCAGGCACCTCCCCCTGTTCAACTTCGCTCTCAGGGTAATATGGGGCACCGGAGTGTATCCCTAGTTTCCCTGATTTCAGTTTTGAGTATGGAGTACTCCGTACCTCCCGCTCTACTCTACTTATCCCATCCAACTTTATCTTGCTCAATCCCCTTTACCTTCCTCGAGCCCTAGATTTTTGTACCCCTCTCCTCTTTGGACATTTTTTTGCTGCCCAGAAACGAAATCCCTCCTCTCACTGACCTCCGTACATTTGTTGGATACGGGGTTGCTGGCGACGAGGAGAGCAAACAATTTAACCAAACCGTCCTGTAATTCATTCCGGGGTTCGTTTCAATGGATAGCATTCCGGCCACCGAGTTCTGCATTGCGATGAACCTATGACGCATTAGGAAGGTTCAAGCACTTCGCGAAAAAGTCTAGGATGGGAGGTCGGATCTTGCTAGGGACCATTGCATGTCCTGTCGGGGGCGGGTTGAGACCTTGTGTAGGCTGCCGCATTCTCCATGTTGGGAGATTCCTTGTGTTTGTCGGCCAACGCTCATTTAGCCTGGGATGACCAAACAGCTCGCTACAGTCGCTCAAGATGAGCTGTGGTCGACGAGGCATGGGGAGTGAGATCAAGGAAAAAAGTACAGAGTCGCGGGAAGGTGGGTACGAGTGCCTCTTAGGAATTCTGAGAGTTAGTGGGAAGCCTGGACGGAAGAAATGCTTCTCTGGCTTCAGCATAGCCTCCCATTCATGGCAAGCGTTATGCATTGGACAATAGTGATGGGATTGGGCTGGAAAGGGGGACGCTGAATGGGCGGGGGCAAGCCTCGACGATCTTCAAATCAACTTTCGCCGGCCAGTGAGAGTGATATTGAAAAATAGCTAGGACATTCAGAGAAAACTTGGAAGAGACGGCTCGCCCTTATCTATGGTGATTAACTTGCCTCTAGATATCGGCAATAGGCTTCGACGGCAGCTTGGTTGCGGTTGGCTATCGCCTCTCTAGTGAATAGACAAGCATTGATTAGCGTAGAGTCTGATGTTTTATAACGTCTAGTGGGAAATAGCCATAGAATTTGATTATACTAAAGGGGGTACATCACCACCATCATCTGAATGGTGGTGAAAAGCACCTTGAAGCACGCTGAAAGCAGCTGCAAATACCTTTCAATCTCTAGAAGCCCCGTAAAACTCAACTAGGTGAAGTAGCTCGAGTGCGTTTTACAATAACGAACTGAATATCCGGGTTGCAAACACCGAACGGCTGGCGTTCCTCAGTAAAGATCCTCCATGCGTGTCCCCATTCGGTAAATTCTTGATTGTCTGCCATCGACAGCTCGATCCCGGTGTGCCAGCCTTGAGTGGCCGCCATCTCGGACTTGAATAGAAGTAGCCTTCTCGTACCTCGAAAGCAATGCTCCCTGGGTCCAGTACACCAAGGCCAATTGTACAGGGCATCGAGGGGTAGTGCGATCGTCTCCATCTCATTGAGCTGGGGGAATCGCTTGCTGAGAACCGGCAAACGATCTTCCATGTCAAGGTAGATGATGTCTCGTTTCGGGTCTAAGTCGAGAGGTAGAAATGCTGGTGTCCGTGTTGGGCAGAAAGGTTTGAATCTCCTCAATACCCATAGGCGAGATTCCTGGCAAATGCGCATCGCAGGAGGCGTAGGGACTCTACAGAGGAACGAGTCCCTAGACGCCATACGAATGATGATGACCCGGGGACCGGGAAGCGTGAGGTCCCATATCATGCAGCGCACCTCAAGAGGTAGGTCCATAAGACGAAAAGCTCCTTCCCCCATCTCAGTTCGTTACAATGCAGAAAGGGGAGGGTGACGATGGCTGCTGGAGGCTAGATGCAGAGGAGAGACGGTTTGCAACGCTGCTTAGACCTTAAATACGGATGAAGAAACCGGCAGATGGTCTTTGACCTTCCTAGGGCTACAGTGTCAGGTGACGTCAGTTGTCATTTGGTTCAGCTCGCCTCCCCAGTTGCGTGGGGACTGGAATCTCCTTCTCTAGCGTCCGAGCCAGACTCCCCAGGGCCTTCTGAAGCGGAACATCCAGCATTTAATATGCTTCATGGCCATTGTACCTAGGGTGGATTCAGCTTCTCGAGACATCTTGCTTCTGAGAGTCAGTTTAGGACTCCCAGAAGCTGTATCACAAGATTGCCATGAAGTCAGACAGGGTGAATCCATAGGCTCGCTGCTAATGCGTTAGGCAATGTCTCGAGGTGCTTAGTCCCACTTCTCGCCGTAGCTTGGGCTTTGTCGGCTTTTGTAACCAACACTTGACGCCATTTACTCTTGCTAAGGAGGAAACGAAAATCTTAGGAACCGCCAAGTCTCTCTAGGTTTATTTGCTTCTACTTTTTAGCTGATTATTTGAACCCGTCTATGAGTCTATATGCTCCTTGCCATTCCGCAGACACTTATTGCCAGGTCATTCAGCCCTTCTAAGCGAGGTACAGGCCCTTTCGAAAGAGAAACGCGGAGCCATGATGTGTTCCAGGGCGATAGCTCGGGGCAGGAAATCGTCTAGGACGGCTACCAAATGGAGAAGGCATGGAACTTATTTTTAGAAGCCTTGATAAACTGCAGGAAGCATGTCTTTCCAGCGAGGAAAACCGTGCAGAGGAAGCACGCCTCGATCTCCAGAAAGCCGAGAAGGCACACAAAGACGTAGTTGCAAAATTCAACATCATAAGACAGATGTATGATGGCGATACCGCGTTCATGGGGCCTGGTATGGAAAACTCCAGGCATGGTTCTGCCGAAGTGCAGGCCTCTGGTCAGTCACTTGATGCAAGAATTTCCAGTTTAGAAGACAAGTTGTCGCATCTGATCCAAATGAAGGCAAACAAGGAATTCATGGTTAAACTATCCCGCCACAGGCTAGAGAAAGTGCGGACTATTGAGTGGAGAGCTCAGGAATTGGGTGAAGATACGATGTGGTGCTCAAAGGGTGACATCAATCTGAACGGGTCTTGAGAAGATAATTTTAGAAGCTTAGGATCTTACTGGGTATCCCTGTCAGTCCCTGCTTCTTGTGCTAATCTGGTTACCCACCATTGGCCCCAAAAATTCATCCGCCACATCAACAGTATACGCCGCAGAGCTGAGAGGTCTGGTCCTCGCATTGGAGATGCTACTGGATATACAAACAGCCAACCCCATTCCTCACAAAGGAGTGGTCTTCACCGACAACCAAGCTGCCATCCAAGCGATTCGAAACCCCAGGACCCCATCCGGACAATACATACTCGTGGAGGCAATCCGGGCCTTCGACCAACTCCGCAATCTCGGGATGGAGGTCGAATTCCGGTGGATCCCGGCACATGTCGGAGTGCCGGGACATGAAGCAGCGGACAGAGCAGCAAAGGAAGCGGCCGAACACACCCCGGAAGGACCAGAACCAGAAACCTTCAGGACCCTCATGGCGACAACAAAATCGATCATCCGCAAAACCATGAAGGCCGAGTGGGAAGCGTCCTGGGAAAAAGCTAAGCACGGCAGAGAGCTGTTCAAGCTGGGGGTCAAACCCGGAAAAGCAACCCTCAACCTCCATGCTGGAACACATAGGCACTCAGCTCTGCTATCACCCAGATGCGCACCGGCAAGATTGGCCTGCGTGCATACCTCGCCAAAATCGACAAAGCTAACACAGACAAATGCGAATGCGGTTATGGCCCACAGACCGTGCGGCATGTCCTCCTGGAATGCCGGCACTGGACAGAAGAAAGACATAAAATGTGGGCAGGCAAACAACCATGCGTTGACATCAAACGCATTCTCAGTAGCTCGTCAATGGCAGTCCGAGCAGCAAAGATGATAATCAGGACGGGCCTCCTGGGGTAATTCAGGGCGGTCCCGTCTAAAGTACTCTCATACTCGGCGTAGACGAGTGATTACCGTCAAACAGAAGCAAAGGACGGCTGAGAAGGGCCCGACAAGTCAGAGACACAGAACAATTATGATGGCTGTAGATGCAAACCAGGGAGAGGTCGCCCACAAGGAGGCAGACAGGAGGACGAAGCTCGATAGGTGAACGGCCTGTAACAGCAGGACATTTCATGGTGGGGTGGAATCTATCCTGAGAGCTGAATATGGGTGGCCCTGACCTTGTATTTATAGTTGAGCGCTGCATAGCTACTGGTAGGTGGCTGGGACAGTCTATGAATCAATCAATCAATCAATAAAAAGCGGCAGCATACCTAGGCTGGAACATAAAGCGTGCTGTCGCATGCGTGCTGGTATAGAGAACGTGCTGGAAGACGTGTGCTAGCATGATTGTGCACTGGCACATCTGCGCTGGTGCATGTGGTGTGTTGTACAAGATGGAGGCAGCAGCTACGAAGCGATTGTCCGCGCTATCAGCACTGGCTTCCTCAACCTGGGGTACGAGCATGGTCAATCTGCGTCAAGTGTATCGAGCTATGATTGTGCCGCAGATGCTATACGGCTGCTCTGCGTGGCATGTATCAGGCAACGGACAATCAGGCGCAGGGAGGTCAATGATCAGTGCTATACAGAGGATCCAGCGGCGAGCAGCCCAAACCATAACCGGCGCATTCCGGACAACAGCAGGGGCCGCCGTTGATGTTGAAGCGCACCTGCTCCCGGTAATCCAGCAGCTGGAGCAGACGGCGCTGGAGGCTACGATGCGCATTAGGACCAGCCCCCTGTACGACGACATGGCCACATGCCGGGACGGGGCCCGTCGTGACCTGCAAAGTCCCCTTGATCGCCTCTCAAGCATGCTGGAGCGCAAGTATGACCTACGGCTGGATCGCCTCGAGAAACGCCAGCCGCACCCCGTACCACCCTGGTGGAAGCCCCCGTTGGTCTTCATTGCCGCATCAGCAGATGAGGCAATCAAGGAACACGACGCAATCGGAATGGACACAATACGAGTCTACACAGACGGGAGCGGCATTAATGGTCATGTGGGGGCGGCTGCAGTTGCCCCAGCGGTACATATGGACGGCATCCCAATGAAGCGGCTGCAATACATGGGCTCATCCGCCACATCAACCGTATACGCTGCAGAGTTGAGAGGTCTAGTCCTCGCATTGGAGATGCTACTGGATATACAAACAGCCAACCCCATTCCTCACAAAGGAGTGGTCTTCACCGACAACCAAGCTGCCATCCAAGCGATTCGAAACCCTAAGACCCCATCCGGACAATACATACTCGTGGAGGCAACCCGGGCCTTCGACCAACTCCGCAATCTCGGGATGGAGGTCGAATTCCGGTGGATCCCGGCACATGTCGGAGTGCCGGGAAATGAAGCAGCGGACAGAGCAGCAAAGGAAGCGGCCGAACACACCCCAGAAGGACCAGAACCAGAAACCCTCAGGACTCTCATGGCAACAATAAAATTGATCATCCGCAAAACCATGAAGGCTGAGTGGGAAGCATCTTGGGAAAAAGCCAAGCACGGCAGAGAGCTGTTCAAGCTGGGGGTCAAACCCGGAAAAGCAACCCTCAACCTTCATGCTGGAACACATAGAGCACTCAGCTCTGCTATCACCCAGATGCGCACCGGCAAGATTGGCCTGCGTGCATACCTCGCCAAAATCGACAAAGCTGACACAGACAAATGCGAATGCGGTTATGGCCCACAGACCGTGCGGCATGTCCTCCTGGAATGCCGACACTGGACAGAAGAAAGACATAAAATGTGGGCAGGCAAACAACCATGCGTTGACATCAAACGCATTCTCAGTAGCTCGTCAATGGCAGTCCGAGCAGCAAAGATGATAATCAGGACGGGCCTCCTGGGGCAATTCAGGGCGGTCCCGTCCAAAGTACTCTCATACTCGGCGTAGACGAGTGATTACCGTCAAATAGAAGCAAAGGACGGCTGAGAAAGGCCCGACAAGTCAGAGACACAGAACAATTATAATGGCTGTAGATGCAAACCAGGGAGAGGTCGCCCACAAGGAGGCAGACAGGAGGACGAGACTCGATATATGAACGGCCTGTGGGAGCAGGACATTTCATGGTGGGGTGGAACTTTATCCTGACAGCTGAAAGTGGGCGACCTTGACCTTGTATTTATAGCCGCACGCTGCATAGCTGCCGATAGGGCGGCTGGGACAGCCTATGAATCAATCAATCAATCATGTGGTGTGTTGTTATAGACGCCCTAGTATAGATGGGCCAGGCTAGAATGTCTCCCAGCACACCGGCTCTGGTGCAATGATGCCAGCACATTCGCAATGGCATCAATGTACCAGTGCTCGCATACTGGGACCCATTTTAGCTCTTCAGATTGACTCAATATTAACTAATAAGACTGATAGGTCCGGACAGTATGCACTCGACGGCTCAGAAAGTCCTACTTCGATGGTATCCTCCTAGGCACGCGCCGTCCTCGTCCAAAGACAGGTTACGAGAGGAAATAGACGAACGGCTGTTGGCAACGATACCTTGCCAGAAGCTCGCTTCCTAAGTTGGAACCAGGGACTCCGCCGTGACCGACCCAGACAGAGAGTGCTCACGAGTCAACGGCAGGTGTCAAAACAAAAACAGTCAACATTGCTGATGAGACATTGACTATCACGACCGCTCGGGACTTGACTCTTTTAAACCCGCCCCTCCCCCCAAAGCTTTAAACGGTTTGAGGATTGAGGCGGTCTTGGAACAGAAGTGGCCTGTGGTTCTAGATTGGAGGCAGTTTTGCGCCGCACCCGGCCCAGCGACACTGTGCTGGAGCAACTACGTTAGTAGGATTTAGATGCTAACATTAGTGCTCCAGCACACACATCATGCTGGTCCAGGTGCTCCAGCACAGAAGAAGGCATGCTAGTATATGTGCTCTAGCACATATGGTGTGCTGGCATTAATTTACCAGAGCCGGTGTTCTAGGAGACATTCTAGCCTGGCCCATCTATACTGGGGCGTCTATAACAACACACCACATGCACCAGCGCAGATGTGCCAGTGCACAATCATGCTAGCACACGTCTTCCAGCACGTTCTCTATACCAGCACGCATGCGACAGCACGCTTTATGTTCCAGCCCAGGTATGCTGCCACTTTTATATGCTAACACATGCATGCTGGCGCCCTTCTTGTTTAATTCCCAGGGACGTCAAGCTTCTAGTAAGCGATTTATTTGTGAGCTACAGTTCCGCTGGATCCCATCACATGTCGGCGTGCCGGGCAACGAATCAGCAGACCAAGCGGCAAAGGAAGCTGCCAGATGTGACTCGGTCACAGGAGCACGCTGCGGATCACAAATCTAGCCCGACACACTACGGGCCCATGTAGCAACTACAAAACTCACCGTCCGTCAGGTCATGCAAGACGAGTGGACGATGGCTTGGGGCATAGCCAAGCACAGCAGAGAACTGCACAAGCTCGGGGTACGACCAGGAAAAGTGACACTTGACAAGCATCAAGTGACTCACCGGGCCATCAGCTCAGTGATCACCCAGATGCGTACCGGCAAGATCGGCCTCCGGGCCTGGCCTGCGGGGACCCCATGAGTGAGGAAAGTCAATGCGCAAGTCTGCTTCCGCGTCTGTCTTCCTATGCTAACTGTCATATGAGAACCGCTACATATGCGCGTAATCGGACGTTGGATGCCCCTCGCTGACATGCCACCAAAATCGCAGTCTACCTGGGCTGGTATAAACCATGTGCTGTCGCATGTGAGCTGGTGTAAGATGCGTGCTGGAGCAGACATGCTAGCACGCATTGAGCGCCGGCATATACATTCTGCTGCGCGCGATGTGCCGGTATACATGCACTGGCATCCTGCGAGCGCTGACACGGACGCAATAACATGAATGCGCCAGCAAGGCTTTCGCACCTCACATCCAGTGCCTGCGCAACAAATCGCGACGGAACATCACGCATGAACGCGAATCAACCCATCACTCCAGGTTGGTTACCCTGTTCAGCCTAATGCCACAATCTGATAATCCTATGGTTTACCTGGCTAAATGCAGGCCACCTTTCTCTGTGCTGAATTATCGAGAATGGCTCTCCGTAAGGCATCACCCCCGCAGCCGTACTTCCGCTCTTGCTGACTTTCCGTGCTCATCACACAAGATGCCTGTCAAACGTATCGAAGCCGACCCCCGCGGCGACACCTTAGTCATTCTTCCAACAAAGCACACTTCCCAAGGTTGGTCAGCCTTCAAATTGCCAATTCTGGCAGCTTGGATCCCTAACCTGAACTGCATTTGCTATGTTGCAAAAAGCATCTCACATCAGCATCCGATCGTGCTCACAGGATGTTCACGGGGGGCTTTAGTGAGGCTATTCCGGACGAAATTGATGGCCTTTATCGCTGGAAATTCGAGATAATATTCGACCCAGAAACTTTCGAGATCGTGATGAAGATCATTCATGAAAAGAGTCGTGACGTTCCCCGAACAGTCAAAACAGAGCTTCTGGCTGGAATTTCTGCTGTTGTTGATGAATTGGAATACCGCGATGCTCTTTAGTTCTTTGCCAAAGGATGGCTCATCGATCTCAGATACACTGCTCCGCCCTTGATGTGTAAAGATGTCGCTTAGGTTATTTTCGATGGGGCAGTCCTTTTTGAAACCTCAACCAAGACAGCCATAAAGATACAAGGAAAACGCAGAAGTAGGGAGTAGGACTGAGTTGGAGGCTAAGAGAAAACCCCAAGTGTTTTTATTTTTTATTTAAAAAATTTTTTTGGCTGATTTTTTTACTTTGGGTGCAAAAACCGAGACCTTCGAGTAGGGACTGACTTGTGATGCATTGCTCCCTGCCGATTGCTGAACCTTGTGGCGTAAAGACTGTGGCGCGAAAACTGGGGTGAAGCGATTGTGGCGCAGCTCGCACGGGGCGCCAAGTGGCCCGAGCCTGAGTAAGGGGGTGTAGAAGCACCTTTCGCTCCTCAAGGCAAAGGAAAAGCTCCGAAAAAAAATCGAGATCAGAGATTTTGACGCAAGCGTCGTGGAAGCAATGCTTCATTTCATATACTCATTCAACTGCAGCAACATCTACAACACTTCCACTTTGGTGCTCGACGCCAAAGCCTACCAGATTGCCAAGGACAAGTTTGATCTCGCCGTGACCACTGGCTGGAGCATGGAGGGCTTCCCACTTGCTGTCACTGTGGTCTACGAATCCACCCCCTCGGCAGACAGGGGACTTCGAGACATAGTTGTGGAGACTGCCAAGAGAAACATCGACAAGCTCCTCGGGCATGATGACTTCTGCGAAATCGTAAGAAAGACACCGGGTTTCGCAGCCGATCTAATTCCTTTACTTTGTAACAAGCCGTCGATAAAACTGCCAGGGTACGCTTCTCCTGACGTCATTCATACCATAAGAATCACCCTGTCATAATATTTGAAAATGTTTCTGGCTTCCCAAAGAGCAAGCGTCTGGCAGCCCCATCTAGCCGTCATAGATGCCGTCCAATGTTCAGTTCTATTTTGGATGGTTGCTGAGCTCATATCGGATTCGCTGGGCAGGAGTGGTGCAGAGAACGCGACACACCTCGGATGGGATTGGCCCCCGAGTTTGCCAAACGGGGGCTGTGTATTTGTTGGTCCAACATCCTTGCGGGGAATCTGATGAGATGAGAGAGAACAACGCGATCCAGTTCGGAGTGCCCGACATTGGCAAGGAGGGGGCTGGGTATTAAATCTGGCCGCCTGGCACTCTGAGGGAAATTCTGGCTCGAATGTTGCAACCAACAACCCCGCTCATTGACGAAGATACCAACACACGTCTCTGAAAACAATTCAGGTCGGCGAGATGGCAACAGCCAATGATGATCTTATCATAGCCCCCGATGATAATGTCCAATCCCTTCTACCATCATTATATAAGCATAAGCTAACATTGAGTCTAGATTGCCGACGATCGAGACTCTTCACTTGGAGAGGCATGGGTGGAGTCTTTCTCATCATGTCGCAAAAAGAGGCAAGATTACTGACACAAGCCATGGCGATAGGACACGGCGTCTTCAACTGAAAGTCTAAGAAGCTCGATTCTTGACTACCGACACGAAAACGGGAGGACATATCATGCATTCAAGGATGGAAGTCGGTTGCCAATGGCTTATATCCTCCGAGACCTGGAGGGCTTTTACTAATACATTCTAACTACAGAATACAACCTTCCCAACGATGACCAAGAGAACGAAAGGCTAGGTATGCTTACGCATTTCACCCGCTATTGGAACTTTTATGCTCAAAAACCGTTTAGACCTTCAGCACCACTTGTTCCTTCTCACTTTCGATAACAAACTTGGTCTCTCGCCCCCAAATCTTCCCAATTCCAAGGTCAAACGAGCTCTCGACTTGGGCACCGGTACTGGCGTTTGGGCGATTGACTTCGGGGATGAACATCCCGAGGCCAAGGTAAATGGACGTACCTCAGAGCTAAGCATGGCCATAGCTGACAATATTCATAGGTTGTCGGGATCGACCTATCTCCCATTCAGCCTAGCTTGTACGATCCGAGCTACCTACCTGTTGAGTGAAAAATGGTAACTGACAGTCGACCAGTGTGCCCCCAAATGTTGATTTCCAAATCGACGATATTGACGAGGCGTGGACTTATTCTGAGCCGTTTGATTATATCCACAGCAGAATGATGAACTTTAGCGTCCAGAATTGGACTGATTATCTGCGCAAAATCTTCCAGTAGGCTCCATTTAAGGCCCCATATTGGATTTAAGCCCTAACTTGGCTAGGAACCTCGCCCCGGGCGGCTACGTTGAGCTGCAGGAGATTGATGCTTTCATGGAGTCCGATGATGGTACTCTTACTGAAAGCCATGCACTTTTGAAATGGTGTAAACTTCTACGTGAAGCAGCAGCCAAACTGGGCCGGCCTTACGAAGAAACCGGCAAATTCAAGGAGATCATGGCCGAGGTCGGATTCACTGATATCGTTGACACCCGCTTCAAATGGCCAACGAATCGTTGGGCAAAGGACAAGAAATACAAGGAAATCGGAGCGTGGAACAACGAGAACATGAACATTGCTCTAGAGTCACTGACTCTGGCGCCGTTCTCGAGGGGCCACGGCTGGTCTAGTGACGAGGTCAATGTTTTTCTGGTTGATGTGAGGAAGGAGTTGAACGACTCGAGGATCCACGCCTACTCGCCCATGTAGGCATCTTCCTCAGTTGCTTGGTTTCGTTTGCTAACGTAACGATAGTTGCTCGGTCTATGGAAGGAAGCCCGAAGTCTGAGGAAGTGTATGCGGGTGACGTAGTGCTTGCAGAATTCTAGGAATGTGACGATGTTTTCAAACCTGACCCTGACCCTGCTGCATAAGAACTATTAGAACTATATCGTTTGAGGGTTTGCCGCGGTTTGTGAAGGCAAAAGGGTGTAGCCAGTCGGGATGATATTAAGTTTTGCTGGGAATAGGAAGAGCGTTGGCGATAGCGAGGGAGATCTGGGGGCACTGAATCTGCAGTGAAGGTTGGGAGCCCTGGTTGATTCCGTCGATGTCGTGTTTATGTCTATCTAGACCGCCGAATGCGGGCGTCTCTTCCGCGCCGTGAGGGACGGGCATCTGGATGAGCAACACTTCGCTAAGTTATGGTCCCCTCCCGCCAAAGAAGTTCCCTGAGGCATGCTGTCAGTTTCTAGAGCACCAAGTTGCGTGTAACGTAAATCTTAATTACGTAGCTTGTTGAACAGAGCACACAGCCAGCTCTGGCACTTGAGCATACTTAACGAAAATGAATTCGGAACTTCCAAGCATGGGGCCTGAGATGAAGGGTCTAAGCCCTGTCGGTGGATCCATCATCAACTGGGCAGTGTGGAATGGCATATCTCGCCTGGCAAGAAGTATCTGTTCTGTGATCATTCATCATTTTCTAGCGTGTCCCGTCCCACTCATCCTTCTTGCTGAAGAGAAACCTGTCGACCTTGAATCCTTCCATGAACTTGGCTCCGCACTTGGCCGCATCTGGGAACCACCCGTTCACCGGGCCTTGCTTCTCCCCCCTCCAGTAACCCAGCGCGCAGTGCCCATCGTGATGCTCACAACTACCCATGTTCTGGGACACAGGCTTTGCGCTGAAGTCCAGCTTTCGCCCGCCTTCCAACAAAGCTGAGTTGCCGTGGTTATGACGAAGGAACTCGTCGCTAACGCCCATGCGCTCGCAGACAGAGTCAAGATGGGTCAACCGACGATCATCCAACAAGTCAACGGACAAAGCAAACTCAAAGAAGGGAGAAGCCGTGAGTTGTAATGGTTCCCAGCGCCCTTGTGGGGTTGCCCTCGAAATTTATCGTCGCATGATTGTGGATCTTGCTGTGAGGAAACATGACACTCGGTTACAACGAGCAAGAACTGGGGAGACTTTGGCAGGGGTTCTGTTGGATGTTTCAATCATTTTAGTATGCGAAGCTGTCACGTTAAAGCAAGAAACCGGCAGGAGCAAGCGAATGTTGATTAGCTTGGAATAGAGTGACTAGACGGTCGAGACAAATCTCAATGACGCGTGGAGTGTTGGGCTCTCGGAGCAACCACAGGAGAGCTGTAGGGTAAACATCTGTGTCAACATTGAACCAAGTTCGAAAATGTAGAACCCGGATAACTGATAAGTGAAGTTGAGAGAGAGAGAGAGAGAGAGAGAGATTTAACGCCAAGGGGGCGCAAGGCGCTTCAGCCTCCCGAGGGGCATGTGGCGTGCAGAAGACTATCTAACTATCTAGGTACTTTGTAGGATATCCTGCACATCTGGCCTAGTAGCTAGGTAAGTTGAGATCCGCACCCGTGGGCTCCTTCACTTGAGCCCGTGTTCGGCCCAGTAAAGCTATCATAGGGGTCTTGAGGTTAAGGTCCGAGGTCATTGAGAAAGCTCTCAAAGGGCTGCTAGGGCTACTAGCAGAGAAAGAAGGGGGGGGGCTTCTGTCGGCTTAGGTCATGATAGACGGCGGGCAGACCGTTTTGAAGAAGCCAGTGGTCTTCAGGAAGGCCGCATAATCCTGAGGGCTAGCTATCAAGCGCAGTCAGTAGTCCCTCGGGCTCTTGGGCTTGGGCTTGAAGACCGGCCATTGCTGCCGCTGCTTGGTCTTTCGGCAATGGATCTGATGCTCTGGGGCCCTTAGCCCTCCGCAGGAACAGCGTCTGTTGTCTTTATGATTGAAATAGCGGTGATACCAGTCGAAGTCGCCGTGCCCTGACCTCGCGGCGAGCAGGTTATGTAGTGTTGGGCGAGGGAGGAGTGAAGTTGAGAGAGGCATGAGAAGCGAGCATTGAACACCAGCTGCCATCGATAGCTGAAAAATAGACCTTCACGCTGTAGGTGCCTAGATTTAAATTCTATTTTTCTAGCCACTCAATTACTAGCCGAATATAGTGAGATGCCATTTCGGAAAGCACCTCTGGATGCTGACTCAAACGTACCCAGCCATGTCATGATCAGTCCACTGACAACCGTCAAGGTGGTCTAATCGGCCTATTCCATACTCAAGGGTGAGTCCTATACTACAGCTCCCCCGAGGGCGTGGACATAGGTGGCGTTAGGGGGCGAAGCGGGTGGGAACTCCTCGGGCCTCATGATCCTGACCACTCCAAAGTCCCATCACAACACCGTCTACAATCCATCAACAACCGCAGAAATAGGAATCGATGATACAACACCACACAAGCGCGACCGCCGTCGTCTCGCTCGCGGAGGGTACAGCGGCCAGTTGGTACCGGCCCGCAACTGGGGCCGAACCAGCAGGTAGAACGTACTCAGACACAAACGCGTAGTGGACGGATATCGAAGCCGCCCGTCAGATGGGTGCTGGGATAAGTGTCTTGTTTGTATCACTGCAGATTTTTTTTTTTTTTTTTACAGCAATGCCTGCTTTCTGTTTGCCAACGGGGTAGCTGAGCTGGCACTGGTTCGCAATGTGACGTCGGGCAGTTGAGAGCTGGGACCCGGATGCGGCAATCCGGCCCCCTTTGGCCTTTCAAACAATAGATCGAAATGGCCGGGAAAACACAGTTACCCATCAACACATGTCGGTGAACTTCTTCAAAATTTATAAGCGCACGGCATTACGTCAGAGAGTTTCAGGAAGAGGGTATCAGTTAGAAAGATAATGCCTAAGAAAAGAAATATAATACATATATCTCAATCAGCACTAGAATCCCACGGCCGTATGATTCTAACCTAAGACTTCGAAAGATCTATAATCAAGGACTCACCGTTCCCGTGTTTCAATATCACTTTCCAAAGATCAAGGTCATCAACGCCTTCCCATTTGCCACCGCTTTTACACAGACAAACCGTGCCCCAGCCCGCATTAGGTTTCACTTCTATCTAGAGAAATACCTGCCCCCCCCACCATCCATCCAAGCCTTCGCACGACAATCCCACCAAACTAGCAACATCCACCCGCGACGATGTATCGTGACTGACTTAAGGCGAAGACTGGCGTCGTCCTTGTCACTTAGATAAGCATCGACGTCTCGTTCCTAGTCGCGCTTTCGCTTCGATGGTTTATTGCGAGTTTTCTGGACGCGGTCTTCTTCAGTAGCTACTTGGCCGCGCCTTCGCTTCCGTGATGGGTTTCGGTGTTCCCGCAGACGGGTTTCCTCATCATCAATATCCTCCATGGTCAAGTCGATGAAGACGCTTCTGGTGCATTTGGGGTCATCCGGCCTTGAGTCAGAGGCATTGGGGCCATCACTCGATCCTGGAGGAAGATGTTCTGGAGAGTCGGTCGGTCTTATAGCAGTAGCTTTTGGGCTCTCAGCGTGGGCGTCTGGGACATCGCATGCTTCCGCGATGAGCGAATCCATGTCGTGGTTCGGCTTCGGTATGTGCTCAGGCGTCTTCGCGATGGAGGGGCGTGAGGTGCTACTCGGTTCCGCGGTAGGAGTCGCCGAAGCATCCGCCGATTTTACGGCGTGCGCGCCTGGAGCATCACAAAGTTCAGCGTGTAGGTCGCCATCCAGTTCTGGAACGTGTTCTGGCATAGTACAGACTTTCAAAATGGAGGTATCTGGAGCGTCGCTTTGTTCCACATTAGGATCCTTCGGGGCATCTGTCGATTCTGCGGCGTGGGCGTCGAGGACGCCGCAAGGTTCTGTCACGAGGGCGTCTGGCTCGCCGCCCAGACCAGGAGTGTGCGCCGGCATGACGCAGACCTTTTCGGCCGTGGCTTTCTCCCAACAGCCCAAGACCTTCTCTTGTTCGCCGTTCGAACAGCTCTCAATTTCCCCAGCCTCTGTATCATCAATGAAGCTGCGATCACCACCCAGAGATTCGTGATTGGTATCTTGTACCACGTCAGGGAACTCTTTCGGTAAGCTGTCGACTCCTGTTTGCACTTCGGAAGCTCTAGTCAGGCACTCGGCGGGCAACAGGTCGCTCTCCGAGTTCGTTGGAGGATGGAAGGAAGAGTGCGGAGTGTGGCCCGATGAATGGGACTGAGGCGATGGGTCAGGTCGTTCCGAGTCGTCTTCGCGAGTCTTTATGGAACCGAGAACATCTCTAGGCAAGGCTGACTGATCATGGTTGTTATCCTCGGTTGGACGACAGCTCCCCTGAGATCCGTGAGGCGAATAGTACGACGGTGAGACTGCATCAAAGAGAGATGCTGGCTCGTCATCAGTCATGGCGATCGAAGAGGCCGGCATAGAGACATGCTGCAGAGGAGTGGTCTCAAAACCCTCACTCAAAGCGGCGGCATTATGCTGAGACGACTCCACGCCTTCATAACCGAGGTTGGTCTGAGTATTGGGAGAGAAACTAAAGCCAGATTCCCGAACGGCTGCCACGCCAGCTTCGTAGCCCAGTATGTATGGTGGCCGCTGAGAAGAGCTGCATCTTGAGCATCTGAAAGCAGTCGTGATACCAGCGTTGTATGCCGAAAGCCACTCAGCAGAAGGAGGGCAGGACATCGCCAATGGCCCATCGGGAATGGGTAGAGTCCTCGTGTGAGCCCCCGCCCTATCTGCGTCGGACGTGGCTAGCAGCATGGAGGACACCAGTCCTTCCCCGAGAGTCTTCGATGGCTCTCCGATAACGGGCAGTTGAGTGCCTGGTATGATCGAATCCATGGTGTCTTGATGACTAAGTTGAAGAAAAAGTGTTGAGGTATTCAAGGTGAAGTGTAGGCGATGGAGAATGAAATGTGAGATGAAGGAGGGAAGTTGGAAGTCTTGAGAGCATGGACGTGGGCGCCCCTTAAATATTTGCGGACTCGGTGCAGAGCCTCAACGGAGAAAATGCCTCGCCGGCTTCTCCGTAGCTTCTTGTCCTTGAAAATCAATGGCTATTGCGCAATCACGGTAGGGCTAGGCCGGAAGGTAGAGCAGCTAAATGGGAGGGGAAAGGCACCAAGCGGAATCTTGGCCTAGGTTCTCTGGATGCGAAGTCGCCGCAGCCCGAAGATGAAATACATTAACCGGAATTGAATGCCATGGTAGTACGTGTCTCTTGCCCTTATCTTCCCAAGGCAATAATTTATACTGGTAGAGTTCTCCCCCTCTTCACAAATGCCATAGCATACCATCTCTCTGTCAGGAGGGCTCCTAAAAGCCGCAAGGCGAGCCAGCACAAAGTCAAGAACTTCGTGCTGCAAGAGGATCGAAGCAGTCTGGGGGACTGTTAGGTGGTTTCTGTCCCATACAAAACCCTCTAATTTCTCCTTAGCTGCTCGGACCTCCTCCACTGATCAGTGCTTCAGAGCCTCGACTAGATTATCTTGTAGAAATGGTTTGGTTTGTTGTGTCATCAATGCTTAATTATAACCGGTTTGGCACTGAGCCAGGCCACGATGTGTTCCATGACTCGAGGCAGCATCTTCCCTTTCTCCCTAGTTAAATTAGCAATGAGGTGGACAGTAGGGAATCGTAACCCGTTGTACTTGACAGTGCGCTTGTACACCTCGTAGTGCTCGCGATTATCGAGGAAGTTTAGGAAGTGGAGCCGACGTGTTTCAGTGCGGTTGGCAGCTTTGGCGTTGTGGCCAACTTTGCATAGAACAACTCTCGGACCTGTTCTTCTGTGCGGCCCATGCGAAGTGACTTCGGCATGTCTTCCCATTCTCCCGAGCCAACACTATAGAAGGCACCCACTAGAAGTTGAGACAGGGTGTACAGCATAGTGCGGAAGTTGGTAAACCAGAACTAAAGCATCGAATTTTGTCAGCTGTTGGCGTTCGGATCTAAGTTTCAGGAGATACTTGGCTCACGTCGTCGAAAATGCAGCTCATCATCCAATCCCACGTTGACCCGGAAAAGGGCACGGCCAACGGCCGTGTCGCACCGTTGGGTAGTCATTTTCCTCCAGCGCTCATTTTTCCAGATCGCAATCAAACGGCGTAAAGGAACTCTGACATCACTCCCTAGCTGCAGAATTTCTCTCATCATGCTCTCAACACAGGCGGACTTTTGCACGAAACGTCCCGGATTCCGGGGTGAAGCTACCCGCGGCTCTTTGCCATAACTGGCCATGAATATCGGGATCATCTAGGGCTACCGCCGCACCGACTCTACCTGGGAGCATGAGTCCAAGCTTCGGGAGATCGCTCCCGAGAAGCTAGGCGAATTTCTGGAGGAGCAAAGGGCACAACTACAGACGGCATCCGGACCGCAGAAACGGAAGAGCACCCGTGGGCCGGGCCGCCCGCGAAAGAAGGTTAGGGCAACGTAATGATCTCTGTGCTGGTCGAACGACGTCTGAGGCCCTCAAACGGCCCAACCACCAGGCATCTGACATCGTAGAATACTGGACATGGCCTTGGATTGGAGAATGGGGATGCGGTAGATGCGATTAACGAGATGTTGTGTTGGACATTCCGGGCAGTGTCCTCGGCACAAGGTGGCTGCCGACATGGTATGCTATGGCTAGATGATGGATGCGCCAGTATTTGGTTGCCCGTCAATCTTCCGAGCTTCAGATTCGATGGGTGCAACGGAAAAACACACCTCATTACCTGTCTATGAATGAGAGAGCTATTATCAAGGTCGTATGTGAGAGATGAGATGGCTTGGAATAGTGGATATGGTTTGCAAGTATTGTTTCTCGAGACTCTATCGACCCTATATACGCGATAAACGCCTGGGTCATAGTGAATGCGTCATCTATGCCCCAGCGATCCAGGTCCGGACTTGAGCCAGGAGGAGGTTTTGCGACAATTGAACACTTCCGCATGAGCTGATGCAGCACCCCCAATACCTGTCTATGGCAACAGTGGTCGTTCGGACATTGTGTTTACTGCTCTGCGACCCCCTTGCGGTGCCACGATTCCTAATCATCAGCTTCGACCGTCGCATAGCGTCGACCATCGATGAGGTCCTACAAGTCCTCTGTGGCAGCCTTGGGCTTCATCAAAGGCCAGTGGTCATGATCCTCTTTGAGCCGCAAAGCAGACAACTACCCAATTATGAAGAGCCAATGCGGGTTGCACGAGATGACAGGCCCATAAGTAGTCGAGTTATTCCAGTCGACAGCTACGTTGAAGATGGCCCAGGCGCCGCCGTTCAGCAGGGGATTGCAGCACTGCCAGCTGCTAGGACGGAACGTGCAGAGGAGGTAAGAGATAGAGACACTCAGGTCGACATTCCAGACGCTACGGCACATAGGGCGTGGCAATGTCGCACATATTCCACGCTATCCAAAGGAAAGCATATGCGAGAGGGGCGAAAGGAACAAAAGCCAACTATCTAGCCATACAAAGAGTCCTTTCCCATAATTAGTTCAGCCTGGCCGCATACGACGTAGCAATTAACGTGCCATTCTTAGCACTCGGTCAATTCTTTCGCCACACCCTCAGGAAATTCCTCTTGAGGCGGCACGAGGGCACGTCAGGAGAAATGGGTGGCGCCTCTTCCTCGTCCTTCCTCGTAAGCCTAGAAGCGAGGCTGTCGGTCTCGTCCCTGGATAGTCGGACTCCGCCACGCTTTCTCATCCGATTCTCCCATCTTGGAATTAATGATGATGTACGGCTCGCTATAGAGGGCCTCAGATTGGAGAATTATGCGGCTTTGGTTGAGGGTGCGTCGCTTCTTCCTCAGAAATAACCTCCGCGTCCGGGAGAGAATATGGCCGGAAAGGATGTCCTCTTCAGAGATACACGCGTCGGGTGAAAGATCTGCATTGGGATGAGGGAGTGTGGTGTTTCGGACTGTAGAGATAGTCAGCAAAGAGTCTTCTCGGTGTAAAATTACAGGGGAGGGCTAACCATGATTGAAGGGTTCAGAGAAGCCGGTGTCCCGGGGCTACTGGCGAGGCTCGGTGGAAGTAGGAGTTGTAGGCGAAGACGCCATCACTTCAACCTGAGGTACGGGTTTCGATTCAGTAGTCATTTATTCGAAAAGATGGGAATCTTCGTTCTCCGATGGGAAGGAGGAAAGGAAGAAGGTTCAATATCGAGAGGGCGAAGACGAAAAGGGTGTCAAGAACGCCTAATCAGCTGAATGAGGCACTCTCGACTTAACTCTCGACTTAACTCTCGACTTAACTCTCGACTTAACTCTCGACTTAATGAACCGGGAAATATAAGTAAAAGACACGTGAAAGCGCGAGGCCTTTTTTGGCCTCAGAGTCTGAGACCCTGCGCTCCCTCGCTCCCTCCACCCTCTCCTCTCTCAGAGAAGTCCACGAACTCCAAGAAACCGAAAATGAGTCAGGTCCGGGGTTTAATGCGGCAAAAAAAAAAAAAAAAAAGAGCGTGTATGGAAAATTATAGGAATAGAGAGTGAGGAGTGGACGTGAGTGGATGTAGAGTGTCAACAAGGTGTCTCGTCATATGCGTCGCAAGACGAAAGTCTAACAACCGTTTTAAAACTTGAATCCCGATAAGACTGTTGCCTGTTGGGGACTCGTAATTTCCTCCTTCGACGGGCGTCTTTATCTCTGACTAGGCGAAACTGCCTATTATCCCAGAGACTAGCAAGCCGCCGTCGAATGTTGGCCGCCAGGCGGTGCTGGTCCAGTGAAAGGGACAAACGGTCGAGAGCGTTCACAACAGGGTGCCTCTGCCTACTGNNGGTAAGTCGAGTCCTAATCGAATGACAAGATAACGAGCTCTTTCTAGTCTGCCTGGGCTCGGTGCTATGCAGACACGATTTTTTTTCGGGCTGCCGGGCGAACTCTCTAATGCTGGCTGCTGAGAGTGGCACACTTACAATGAGGTCAAAAGTAGGTTTGAGGCTCTGCATATGATCGCGCTAAAATTACTAAGCGTGCGTCAGGACTCAATGTGCCTACCCTACACCGGGGTATACTGCTTTTCGCTGGAGAGGCTCCGGAGGACTAACTACGAGACAGACAAGTGGCGAGGGCGATGCCACCACTTACTTAATACCGTGATCTCCAGGCTCGCTTCGAGTTGATCGCCTCATCACTCTCATATTCTTCCTCCTCCCAACACTTAAATCATGACACAGGGTGGGCAAGCACACCCGCATCTGGGCATTCTCACAGAGCTGGGACTAAGCGGATGGAAGGACACGGACTCAACCCTTGTTTAAGAAGGAAGGTAGGTGTTGGGGTCTAGGATGATCGAGGCGAGATGCAACTAGATGGGAATCACTTTGGCCAATGGAGATTGCGGAGTTCTGTGAGCTGTAGTCAATAGGGAGGATTTTCAGATGTAGGGTGGGCCATAACCGTAACGGTAGGCTTGATTCGGCGTCTCTGAGAACTCCGCCTTGCCAATGACCGAGGACGAGATGAGGCGATGGGTGCCGTCAGGGGCGAAGAAGTGGGAGGGCTTTTGACGAGCTCATGGGAACCTGGCGGTCGCTTCATGGTACCCTTACCACTCGCCTCACATTTACTGGGACGCATCGGGCAATGAGGCCCCGGAGCCTAGAGATTGGTCTGGCAAACAGGGATTGCCAAATTCTAGGGGGGGGATGTGGTTGGGTTCAGAAGCAATGGTCTCGGGGTTAATGCAGCTCCGAAACGGCTAGAGTGGTGTCAATCAAGAACCAAGGAGAAGGGGATATTCCAGCATTTAGAGTAGGTCAAACTGTCGCCCTCCGCACAATCCGCGCAGGGGAGCACCGCGTTCCTCCCCAACCCCCCCTTCGCTCTTCTCAGTAGTGGATGGATTACATTCTCTGCCCCAAGCTCTACCTGGTCCTTCTTCACTGGCGCGATGATATACTAATGTGCAACTGATCACACCAAATTCCATTCTATTATTGTATGGGCATCAAAACCTCCGCCTTGAAGGCTAGATACGACGCATACACAGCAGGGACATCCCAGTCGACCGAATGCCGCAAACCACTATATACCTTGCTTCATCAGCCGCTCCAGGGCAGTGTAATCAAGTATGTATCTGCTGCTAGACAACGAGATCTGGTTGCCTTGAGGCTGCAGGGAAAAGTGGCTGGCAAGGCCGCGTCCGAGAGAAGCGACCGATGGCCAGCGAGAATTTTGTGATGTTTGTTCGTCACAGGGAGTGGCCAGGGTATCTTTGTTGGGACTCGAGCTCTGAGTCTCCAAAAGCTGGGCGGCTGCTCCGAGTTGAGCTCTCCGGAAGTCGACAGCCCACAGTCGAGGGGCCATATAGACGAACCGCTGTGGGAATACCAACCTCTCGTGGTATCTAGAAAGCTCTACTGCAGGCAAACTGGACTCCCTGATCTCTGTCTTTCTACAGCCTTCGCTGGCAATTATACTCAGCGGTTTCGGATTTCTCTAGAATTGGCTATGAAAGACATTCGTTGAGTCTCGTTGTATATAGATAGGAGCCAGGCAGACTAGGCGTCACTCGAAAAGGGTCAGACGCACTAGAGAATTATATCAGTCAAAACAAAGAAGAACTGGCAAGTGAAGCCTAGATAGAGAAATAGAACTGGGAGGTCTTGCTTTGGCTCTACCCTCTCGGACTCTGAGGCTAGCTAGGCGTGAAGCTGTTGGGGTGAACTTAAGCAGCCTTGAGGCTCCAACCCTTCACGCCGCTCGAGGCATGTTGCCACGGTTCTGAAATAATGTTCAAAGACCCCGAGTCGCCTTGCGCGAGGCGCTGCCAACGGCCCGGTCAAGCGACCTCAGATCCGGATCAACAACTAAAGAGAAGGAGCTCTATGTTACTATCAATGCCTCAAGCGTCGAAGTCGGCCAGTAAGTGCTCTGCCCCTGTGTGGTTTGTGTCTGCCCCGAGGGCAAGTAAGCAACAAGATGTCGGGCGATGGCCACACCTGAATGGTGGGCGCTACAAGCTGGGTTGAAGTCGGTTAGAATGGGGTCGAGCGTCTGCACCACTGGCCTTTGTGAATGAGAGGCCCACAGACAACCCTTCTTTCTTTCGCAGCCCCCACCATCGCAGTCACACCCGCAGCACACGAGAATATCATCATGCCCGGCGAGAACCAGAACGGCACCACCGCAGTGGCACCTCCTGGAGAGGCAGAGGTGGTAGACGACGAGATAATCGGATCCTATGCGAGCGTCTGAGGTACTACGTAGTAGGCGATCCTATCCTGCCACGGCGGCGCAGCACGGCGACTCAGCAGCGCTGTTCAGTGGCAGAGTCAATTTCGACCTAGCATTCCAAACACAGGGAGAAACACGGCACAAGAGATCACCTAGGGCACTGGACACAACCGATCGCTAGAGAGTTTGGTTTACTGGGCCCGTCACTTGCTCTCGAAAAAGAAAAGAAACGAAGAGTAGGTAAAAGGGTGTAACCCAACATTTCTCCTTACTCCCTACCTATCTCTCATGCTTCCTTGTTCTATTCCTACCAAACCAGAAAAAAAATTATGTCTCACCGCTCTCCGCCGCCTGCAGAGTTGCAGACTTCCGTATTTGCGGATCACTTGCCGGAGAGAGGAGCCCGGGTACCGCCCCCTGACCCAATCGTCGGCCAATTGGCCAGCCTCTCGACGGAGAGTTTTCAGGATTCCCAAGATCAACGAGTGATCAAGCTCGCACAGCTTCTCCAAAGCAAAGGTACCGAGGATGATGACTATTGAGGGCCCAGCCTCAGCACCATTCTGGTGGACTGCATCTTCAGTCTATATTATCCCCGGCACCCCAAAATCGCCAAGGCACTACTCAAGATGGAAGGATTCACAGTTTCGAAAAGGACTATGAGTACAATGATCGAATATGTTCGTCGAATATACGATGAAAGTCCGCCTCGACCCGAAGTCGCCAAGTGGGGATGGAACAAAGTACTACGAAGCTTGCCAGGATTTCTCGAAGTACTCGGTGCTCTACTTTCAACAGCAGAAGGAGAGAATATGCTTAGAAGTATGGAAAGACAACGAGAGGCGTCTGCGAAATTGATTAGAGAGATGAAAGAGAAGAGATGCGCACTCACCAGGACAGGATACAGGCGGTTTAAGGGGGACGAATGGAGCGAGGAAGAATGGAGGGAGGAAGAGGAGGGTGAGGATGAATGGTAGGTGCTAGGAAGTACAGTTTGTTGGCGGTTACTTCCTGCACAGGAGCTTCAATGTCAGCATCAAGTTGAACAAGATGCAACACGGTCTCTTCGGTATTGGCCTGAATGGCGAGGTACAGAGGAGTTTGATTGCGCTTATTCCGAACATTGACATCGCAATCGTGATTGCGCACCAGGTGAGTTATGACCTTTTGGAGACCATACGCCAGCGTGAGTGTGCCACCGTAGGCAAAGAACTTGTCCTTCACTGTCTCAAAGTCCTCCAAATTCGCAGGGCAGTTGATGAGATGGAAAGCGGTGACGGCGGGTTCGCCCCCGACCCTCAACAGTTGAGATGTCCTCGCGGCGTCTGAGGATCGCTTGTCATCTAGAGGGGCACTACTGATGACACTGTAGACGGCATCGACGAGTTGCCTTCCACCATGGTGCCAGGCCTGAGCCTCCCAGAACGCGTCGCGAATGGTGTGTTGTTTGCATGAATGGACAGCTGCGGCGAGACGATGCGGCGTTTGCAATCGCGCTCTGTTGAGAGAAACGCGAAACTTCTCCTGAAGCTGAATGAGAGCGAGGCCCGAGGGAGAGAGTGTGATCAAGCGAAGAGCTTTGATCAATTCTGTGCGGAGTGCTTCGGGCTGTAGTTCCGAGGCTGTGTTGATGTCGAGTTGGCGGTCTTCGACAGTGACCGTAAGAACAACAGAAGGACCACTAGATGGCTGTACTTGGGTAGCCATGCTGAGTATTGGAAGCGAAAGAGCAAACTTGAGTCCAACAGGGGACGTGAATCTTGATCTTTGACAGGATTCAGGGGGTATGAATTTTAAAATATACTGGCTGAACGGCATGGCGGGAACTGGAAAGTCGACTATCTCACGCACTGTCGCTCGGTCTCGGTCCAAGAAAGGTGACCTCGGTGCTAGTTTCTTCTTCAAGAGAGGAGAGACTGACCGAGGGAACTTGGCCAAATTTGTGTCTACCCTGGCCCGCCAGCTGGCCTTGAGTATTCCAGAGGTTGCGCCGTTCATCAAGAAAGTAATCGATTCCGATTCAGCAATCGTTGACAAGGCCGTGAGGGAGCAGTTCGAAAAGCTCGTTCGAGAACCACTGTCAGAAGCAGCGGCAAGGCCAACAACCCCATCGTCGGTCATTATTGTCATTGATGCGTTGGACGAGTGTGAGAGTGATGCCGACATTAAGCTACTTCTTGAGCTTTTTTCCAACGCACGCTCTACGGGTTCCTTACGTGTTCGAGTGCTTATTACAAGTAGGCCCGAACTGCCCATACGTCTTAGTTTTCGTTCTATCGACGGCACCTATCGAGACCTGATACTACATAAAATCCCTCAATCGATCGTTGAACACGACATAGCTGTCTTTCTTCGCCATGAGTTCGCCAACATTCGCAAAAACTTTAACAACTTGGCGGAAGAAGAGCTGAAACTGCCAGTGCATTGGCCTGGGGAGCCCAACCTCAGGGAGCTCACCCTGGCGGCCGCGCCTCTCTTTATTTTTGCCGCGACTCTCTGCCGCTTCATCAACGACTCATGTCTTGGCAGTCCTGATGAGCTTCTGCAGAGAGTACTACGTCTCACGGCCAGTGGCTATGCCTCAAAGCTTTACATGACCTACTCACCAGTCCTGGAGCAACAAGTCATCAACAGGTCAGGACGTGAGAGACGTGACGTCATTGAGAGCTTCCGTCTCGTCGTCGGCACTATCGTCACGCTGGCTAGCCCGTTGTCAATGCGCACTCTAGCGCTGCTTCTCAATGTTCATATCGATAAGGTGGCTACTAGGCTTAAGATGTTACATTCTGTTTTGGATGTTCCAAAGACTCTCAATTCACCGGTGCGACTGCTCCATTTGTCATTCCGAGATTATCTCGTCGATCCGGAGAACAGAGAGACACTCGAGTTCTGGATAGATGAGAAACTCGCTCATCGAAACCTGGCAAAACACTGTTTGCGTGTTATGCGCGGCGCTCTGCGTGAGAATATATGCGGCCTGTCTTTCCCAGGTATGCGTCAATCTGCGGTGGACGCTCTACTGCTCGAGAAATACATACCTCCACAGCTTCAGTATGCCTGTCTTTACTGGGTGCATCATCAGACCAAGGTCGATTCCGAGCCGAATGATAGCCACGAGATCTATGATTTCTTGACTACACACGTTCTTCATTGGCTGGAGACGCTGAGCTTGATGGGCCGAGCTAGAGAAGGTCTCGACTCACTTAGGTCGTTAGTGGATTGGCTAGAGGTAAGTGTCTCGCACACCGTGAAGTCTGACCACTGCTGACTCTTGTTAGAACCGAGGAGATTCGAACCTATCGGACTTTTTGGCTGATGCAGTTCGGTTCCTCCAGGCAAATTTTTCGGTGATTAATGAAGCACCGTTGCAGCTATATTCTTCTGCCCTGGTTTTCGCGCCAAAGAGGAGCCTCATCAGAAAGTCATTTGAGGATGGTGTTCCAGGATGGTTAACTACTTGGCCGCAGGTCAAGAATGACTGGGATGCATGCTTGTTGACGTTGGAGGGCCATAGCTCCGAGGTCGACTCGGTGGTGTTCTCGCACGACTCGACGATGGTGGCATCGGCCTCCAGGGACAACACGGTACGGATCTGGAACGCAAAGACGGGGCAGTGCGAACAGGTGCTAGAGGGCCATAGCTCCGTGGTCTACTCGGTGGTGTTCTCGCACGACTCAACAATGGTGGCATCGGCCTCTTCTGACAAGACGGTACGGGTCTGGAACGCAAAGACGGGGAAGTGCGAACAGGTGCTGGAGGGCCATAGCAAATTGGTCTGGTCTGTGGTGTTCTCGCACGACTCGACGATGGTGGCATCGGCCTCTGACGACAAGACGGTACGGATCTGGAACGCAAAGACGGGGAAGTGCGAACAGGTGCTGGAGGGCCATAGCGAACCGGTCAACTCTGTGGTGTTCTCGCACGACTCGACGATGGTGGCATCGGCCTCTCGGGACAAGACGGTACGGATCTGGAACGCAAAGACGGGGAAGTGCGAACAGTTGCTGGAGGGCCATAGCTCCGAGGTCAACTCTGTGGTGTTCTCGCACGACTCGACGATGGTGGCATCGGCCTCTCACGACAAGACGGTACGGATCTGGAACGCGGAGTCCGGAGAATGCATGGAGGTCATTTCGGTGGGGTTTTACAGGGATGCTCTTTCTTTTACATCTGACGACAGTGGCCTTATTACGGCTGCTGGTGTCTTTTCTTTGACTGGAGATATAATGTCGCCCTCAGGACTTGGCTTGCGAGACAAGACCTGGGTGACGACGGCAGGAACGGACTTGTTTTGGCTACCTGCCGAATGTCGTGATGGAAGAGCAGCTGTCTCAGGAAACTCAGTTGCTATAGGCTGTCAGTCCGGAAGGGTTGTTCTCTTGGAGTTTTCTGCTGCGGAACTAGCCAAAATGTAATAGAGTGAATTTGCCCCTGTCGACATATTCCATTGGCACGATCGCCTACTTCAGAAAAATACGTACGTTAGGTGTCTCTTTGTGGCGGCCTGTTCCAGTGTTTGTAAGCGATAATTTTGTAGCATAACAGTGTTTCATGGTCAGCATCAGAGAGTCGTGGAGCCACTCAGGGCTTATTCCGGACGCGTTGTGGGGGATGAAGATGGCAGATGTCTGTGTGTTTTCCATGGCCGTAAGCGGCCGTGCTGGATGACATGTGACAGCAGTAAGCATCCTTGACAAGGTGGGTAACCACAGTCTAGTGAAGGCACAAAACGCAATGTCAAGAAGCCACACCAGTCAAAGTGAGGTCCGTGCTCAAAGATTTTACGTAGAAAGCTGGGCGGCCTCTGGAGGTGGTCGGCACTGTACAAGGGCTTCTCCAGAGTCGCAGCTTGCGAAGTACCAGACAGGCACTGCATGGGAAGTCACTACTCAGTGACCCTCCAGGGGGAGCGCCAGCGACCATGGGGAATCGCCGAACTGGAGGCCCCCACAAGTAGGTGGGTTGTCGCGAGGCGACAGGGAGCAAGGAAATGCTAACTCTCAGCCAATTCTACCATTCCTTGATTCGCGAGGTCCTGCCGAAGCGGATCTCGGGTTCGCAGCGGCCAAGCTTCTTCGCAGTTGGTACACTGTTCTGAGTAGTTAGTTTGTGCAGCTTCTCATGCCCATAACAGCGCTGGTTTGGCATCACTAGTTCAATGCATAAAGATCAACGGCAATCATGCTTATGGTCAATTGTGGATAGGTAAATCTTATCATACATTGCTATCCGTCCGCCAACACCTCCGGGTCCTTCCGGGCGTCACGAAGGATCTTGGTCATCAGCGAATAGAGCTCCGACTCCAGCCTCTTCCACCTCCCTCCGTTTGGGAATACCTTCCTCCGCAGTCTATTGACCCATGGAATCAACGGCCGGTAGTGTGACGTGAAGTTTTTATCTGCCTTGTTGAGAAAATCTTCCTCGTCAGCAATCTCGCCCTTCTTGGCCGCAACCAACTTATCAT
>JABFFI010000003.1:0-15451 GCA_013623725.1 Fusarium robinianum | reverse complement strand
AACCTTATTAATTGGCCTATTTTTATAATTACCTTTAATTTATAATAAATTAAATAGTTAATTAATTATATCTTAAAGCTGCATTTTTATTATAATAATTAAATCCCCTCTTTTTCTTTAGCCCAAATACCCCCACTTACTATTAAGTTATCCCCTTTATCCCAATAATTACTCTTACTTAAAGAATACTCTTATTATCCCTAATAAGTATAAAAGCTACTCTTATAATTATATTATATTTATTTTATTATTTAATAATTTAAGGTATTTCTTTTATTACCTTTAATTATTAATTTAAGTTATTATTTTTAAATTAGAAAATTCTAAGCTAATTATTTCTTAATTAATTAATATATAATTAGCTTATTTTATTATATTTTATTATTATAAATATTTTAATAATTTAATTTAATATATTCCTTTAATATAAAAATATTATTATTATTATATTATTTTTATTTAGCTTATTTAATATAATAATTAAATTTTAATTCTAAGAGATAAACTTATATATATTAGGTTTATATTAATAAAGAGATTAATATAAATTATTAAATAATAAATTCTTAAAGTAAAGATATTATATTTAATAATATATTAAATAAAAAAGTATTTAATATAATTAAGTTATATTAATAGCTAAGGTAAAATATAAAGAAAAATATTAAGAAATATTAGTTATATATTTATAGCTTTTAAATTAAATTATTAAAATACTTATAATAATAAGATATAATTAAATAAGCTAATTATATATTAATTAATTAGGAAATAATTAATTTAATATTTCCTAATTAAAAAATAATAGCCTAAATTAATAATTAAAGAAAATAAAGAAAATATCTTAAATAGCTAAAAAATAAAATAAATATAATATAATTATAAAAAATAATATAAATATCTTATAAAGTTTATAATAATTAAAAGTCTTATATATAATTATTTATAATTAATTATTTAAAATGCCCTTAATAAATAATTATTTTATATAAATAAAATAATATTAATAACCCCCTTAATAATTAAACTTAATATTTATAATAATTAAGTTATATAATATAAATTCTTTAAATAAATAATAAAAGGAGATTATTTATAATAATATCTTAACCTTAAAAACTTAATAAAGCCTCTTTTAAATCTTAATAAAGAGGAGTTATTAAGTATTATAAAATATTAATATTATAAGTATTATATATTTTTATTAAAAAATATATAAATAAAGTCCTAAATAATTTAATTAAAAGGTAATAAATTAAAAATAATTAAAAATAATAAATCTATTAATTAAAGGATTAGAATAATTAATAAATAAATATAAAGCTTAATAATTTAATATTTTAAATTAAAGAAATAAAGGCTTTATATATATTAAAAGGTATATAATATTTTATAATAATAAATATAAAAGATTATAAATAAGCTTTTATTTTATTAATATTATTTAAATAAATAAATATTTATTAAATAAATTAAAAGCCTTTATAATAAATTCTTAATTATCTTAAAGATAAAAAAGAAAATTATTTATTAAAATTATTATAAAATATTTAATTATTTAAAAAAAAAGAAAATAATAATTAAAAAAAGTATTTTTAATTAGCTATTTAATTAAAGGGATATTATTATTAAAGCTAAAGATATTAAATTATAAAAAATAATTAACTTTAAATAATAATTTTTAAATATTAAATAAGCCCTTAATTATGTTTTATTAAATATATAAATAAAAACCTTTAGCCTTATAAAATTAAATAAAATTATCTTTAATAATTTAAACTTTTAGGAGTTTATTTAAAAAGCTTAATAAATACTTTATACCCTTTTAAATATAAAATATCTTTATATTACTTAAGGGGCATTTTTTATTAAAATAATAAAAAAAATATTAAAATAATTAACCTTTTAATATAAAAATAAAAGACTTTAAAAAAAAGAAAATAATTCTCTTATTAAAAAGATAAGGATTAGGGTTATTTAAAAAATATTTTTAATTTAATAAAAAATAAAATAATATTATTAAAGCTTTTATTAAAATATTTAAATTTTAAAAATTTAATATTTTTATTAATATTTTTAATTAAAATAAATTTAATTTATTTTTAAATTTATATTTAAATAAATTATTTTTAAAATTATTAAATTATATTAATAAATTATTAAATTTTTATAATATTATTTAATTATTAATAAATTAAAAATAAATTATTAATTTTAAAATTAATATTATTAAATATAATAATATATTATAATTAAAAGCTAAATATTATAATAAATAGTAATAATAAATATTATTTAAAAATTTATAAAATTCTTTTAAATAAATATTATTAATATATAATAATTAAATTTAATTTTAAAAGATAAATTTATATATATTAAATTTATATTAATAAAAAAATTAATATAAATTATTAAATATTTAATTTTTAAAATAAAAATATTATATTTAATAATATATTAAATAAAAAAAATATTTAATATAATTATATTATATTAATAATTAAAATAAAATATAAAGAAAATATATTAAGAAATATTATTTATATATTTAAAGAATTACTTAAGATTATAAATCTTTATTAATAAGCTATTATAATTTTTATATTAGCTTATATTTAAATTATAATAATTCCCTTATAATCTAAAGTAATCCCTTCCTAATTGGTCTATTAGGTCCTGTTCTGCCCGTCCTGACCGCCTGGTCCCCGGGTCATGTCATGGGCCGTGACAGAAGGGCGACCCACGTGCTCCCGATGCAGTAGTAGAGTGGTGCGCAGGAGGCGTCACGTCCACGGTCCACCTTTAATTGCTGACGAATTTGATTGAGCAACACTTGTCGATTTATGTGCGCGCTTCCACGTTCTAGAAAGTCGGAGCACTGTTCATATATAGGTTACCCAAGTGCTAACCCGAGGAGACACTCGTGAGGGCAGTACGGTCTTGTCGCTTGGTAGTCGGGATTTTCGCTCTCAGGGTCGCCATGCGGTGCATCGTACCCGGTAAGCCAGACTCTGGGAATGGCATTGACCGTTTGGTATGCTCAACAGGGTGTCAGATCTATGTAGCATCGTCGCTGCTGTTCCTCTTCGAGCGAGTTCTGGGTGAGTGGTCAAGGTCAGAACTGTCATTGGAATACCGGTCCCCGTAGTGGAAGGGTGTGATTCGAGGAGGCATGGCCGAATAAACTGGGGTCTCCGTTAGGCGCGCTGGAGAGCCCAGGATGCTGCGGGTATAGATAGGAAGCCGCATCGGGAGACTCAGCGCGCGGGGGTTATCGATTCTCCATAGACCATCTTCGTGATAGGATCTCGCCAGTAGAGGCGCTAAGGAGCGATTGAGGTGGCGAGCGGTCCGTAATTCGGAACAGGTCAAGCTTTTTGATTATGCTGTCTCCGTGGATCTCGGCTGGCGACTGAAACTAGAACGCGTTGTGGCGTAAACCAAACTTTATGTGGTGGGACTCGCCATAGCTATTGATTCCGGTCAAATTATCAAGGATACTCCGGGCGGAAGAGCACGGATTGTCTCGATGTTGTTCCATACCTGTCAGTCGAGGAATAGCTAGCGTACCCTTCGCCTCGGTCGCTAATTATGCTGCAAGTGCTCCCCCGCTGATAGTTTGGACAGTCCTCTGCAAATGACGAGGCCATGCTCCCGTAGCCGCTATCAACCGAAGCAGGACCTAGGCGTTGATCTCTCTTTTCCCGAATGTCTTCCGGATGGTGAGGTTGGTTGGGGCTGGCATAGAGTCAAGGAGGTGGTAAAGGAGGGAGGGGAACGTCATCGCGATGCCGGGAACAGACATGCAGTACTCCTTCCAAAAGGCAATTCGGAAGGGTTCTATGTGGATTCCAGCTCCGGACGTAGTAGACTCCTCGATTAGCATACACAACATCAGCGTCTGTGGCCTCAACAGCAGAGGAGTAGACGTTGTCCTCTGAATCTAATTATGGGCATGGGCTAGAGGCCAAGCCGCTTTCCGCCAAGGCATGAGCTTGCAAGGTCATGAGCTCCTATAAAGGATGCTACAACTTACGTCCCATAATATTTCCTCTGGTTTGACTCATCACACGTAATTGGCAGCAGTCGTGGCGAATTCCTAGACCTCCTCAAAATCTGACTCAAATAAATCACGCGACAATGAACCAAGAGCCTGTAGGCCACCGATCTTCACAAACCAGACACCAGCGCAGCGGACGACCAAGAAGGCATGCTGTTGCGGTACCAGGCACGCATGAATAACCAGCAGACTTGTTTGCTGGAATGCCACCATCCAACAAGACGCTGGAAGAGTCATCCGCTGGTGAGTCCGTACAGTCGGGCGAGCCCTCTATCGTAGCATCTGGTTTACAGGGCGAGCCGCTGACGCCATTCAGTCCATTCAAACAAGTTCTGGCCCAGAATGAGTCCAAGCAGCAAGCTCTCAAAGAGGGACCAGATGACATGGCTGGCTCGCCTTCAGCTCCCAAACTAGAATTACCCCATCGACATTCGCGGCGAAAAAGCAGCCTCTCAAACTCTACTACAGCATCGCCATCTAAGCAAAACAACGCAATCAAGAAGCACTGGCGCATAAAAACAAAAGTTCGCCTCACTTTCGAATTCCGTCTCATCTTTGCGAACCACGGCCCACCGCCAGGATAAGTAGGGCGAAGAGGGGGGGGGGGGGGACTAAGCAATCCGGCACAGGCATAACAGCTCAAAAAGTCAACGATCCTTAACAAAGCGGCAGAGTACATTGCCCACTTCCAAAAACATTCAATTCTCCCAGGAGAGATCATAGTTGAGGAACTATGATCTCTTCGCCCAACAGCCCTCATGATTACCAACACTGTCGCCGGAGTACTATTTTTTGCTACGTGGAAACGTGAGGGAAAGGTATAAGAATAGTCCCGTCCCGAGCACTGGGATCTAGTAACCAGTCTTATCAGTTGCCAATGACAGATCCAAAGGCGCTTTCACGGGTCTTCAGGTTGCAGAGATTCTTCATCGATCCATTACATTGCCACTGGAAAGCGAATATAACCTTCCTGCCATCCTTACCAATGCCTTTCCATATACACTCGCTCAAGTGTGTCACCATTCCACTTCTAAAAAAAGATGCCATTGGCGAAGATAATTACGTCACAGTGGTGCAGATGAGGATGACTAGAAGCTTGCTCATTTGGAACCTAGTAGTACAGGAGATGGAGGCAGTTTCTTAGCATTAAGAAAGAGACGACTTGTAGACTGTTCTTAATCCTGTGCAATTGGTTACTCAATATACTCGCATTCCTATGGAGAAAAAAACATAAATTCAATATCGCTCCTAGCTATGTGGTCGGCTCCAGCGCCATCTCGACTCCCTACTGCGGTTCTGCAAATGGGACAGGTAGCCTATTCCTTTAGCCATAAGACAATGCATTTCTTATGAAACCAATGGTCGCAGGATAGTACCACTGCCTCATCTACAACGTTAATGTCTTCAAAGCAAACTGCACACCCTATCTTACTCTTCTCATTTGGGATTTCCATGTCCATTCGTCGCCGACTAAGGCTCTAGAGTGCCTATTCAGATACTGGAGGTGCCGCTCTCGGCTGGGAGTTCATCTCCATTGACAGTGTTACGATGCGGCGTAATTCCTCAGAGTAGGTATTATCACCCAGAGCACCAGCTTGACTGCTCGACATCGATATTCCATGCGGGCCGCGCGCCAGGTTTGACTGACTACCCTCCTCTCCACCACGTGGCTGACTTGGATCTCGGAGGACATCAGAGGAGATCGGGAGGCCACCATCGCCGCGCCTAGGCTGGTCTCTATTGCACATTTCGTGGAATCGATTCCCGACTGGAGTGATGCCTTGGTCGTGATTGTCATTACGGTCGAGGCCATCTCTGGCACTCCGCATCTCTCGCTGGGGGTCGACGCAGTCGTTGGAGACGCAGTCGTTGGAACGAGGTGTTTCCATTCTCCTTGGAGAACACTATGCTTTGCGGGTGTGACGGCCGGGGTCGAAGTGATGAACAAGAGCTTGAGAATTGAATATGGCAATAAATAGGGCTGAGGACCGATCATGCATAAGAGCAGATAGTATTACCATCTACCATATTCCATCTAATTTGTTCATGACCGCGTCTCGAGGAGCGCCCACTGTTGCGGGAGGGCCAGGTTGAAAAACTGACCTTTTCAACAACAGAATTGATTTGCTCTGCGAGCGTAGGTGGATGGGCAACTTAAGCTTCAGCTGTGCAGGGGTGCTACCCATGCTTCGGTTGTTGTTAATGCTAAAGTCATTAGGGACATCCTTATATAGGCCTTTCCATTAAGAAACTACAGGTTGCGGTGAAATTAACCCCTTTATGAAACCCCGTTTCTTCCTCTTTACGGTGATCCTGGCGTTGGTATCATATATTCGCTTCTGGCCGTCATGCTTCATGTGTTTGTGGGAATATCATCATCCTTCGGTTGCTTTGCTCGGTTGGGGCCGTCTGTCCTACCAAAGATGTGTTCTCACGACATATTGCCTGCGTGATTCGGCCATTCCGGCTCAGCGAGTCCTAAGACTCCCCGCAAGGGTGAGTGGCTCGCTTCGGCTATGCATGATAGGTCAGTACGCCTGGGGGTTCTCAGGTTGGGATTCATATTGACTAATTTTGCTGAATCTTGTCGTCTAAATGTTATTCCTAAGCCCCCAACGAAGAGCTCCTGCGGATTACGCCCGAACCCGAACAGCAGAGTACACGTCGTCGACCTATGATACAACGCCGACGACGGTGTTCAGGAGGCCCGGTAGAGTCACCCCTTTCTCTCGTGGCCCCACAGCAGGTGGTCTCAACGACATCAATGTTAGCGAGACAGCAAGCCAGAAGCTGGTGACTGTGTTCGATAAGGTTCTTGGCCGACGCGTCGTAAATCAAGGACTGCTACATCCTGTATTGTATTGACCCAGTAGATTCGGATTGCCCCATAGGTCTGAGTACCCCTGCTAGCTTCCCCTCCGAATTCCCGACTGGCTATCCCACAACAGTCGAACATCAAGCACGATAACCCCACAGTGGCTGGTGTCTTATCCAATAACAAAGCATCTGCAAGGGTCAGTGGGAAACCCGAATCTACTATTTGTACGGGGCCGTTACAATGGAGTGCAGCATTGGGGCCCGCGAAATCTGGAAGACAAGGGTTGTGCTGTTGAATTGGCAGCTCCTATTGGATGAAACGCCGATCAGCGGTACTGATTAGTACAATGCCGGGACCAATGGGACTCTCAATGATCTGACGCCTGTCCTTGTCAATTCTCTGTATGCCGTGGCTTGTTGAACACATACCCCATGGCTTTGTAAGCCTGGGTATTTAGTGGTATTTGAGACTGGGCATTGTTGACGTGAGAGCAGCTGACAAGGAATGCTCTAATATCACACGGCCGCACGCGTAATGTCGTGATTGGACGGCGTCTGGTGGCTGACGTCGAGCCCTCCCAGCGGATGCGGCGGAATCTAGTGAACTGTGGCTGCCTGAGAATCTGCGTCCTCGATTGAAACAGCAACGAAGCACCCGCGCAATACCTGATGAGGGCCAGGTTTGAGAGCGAGCTCTCCCACTTTGCTGCTGCATAGATGGCCATGGGGGCCATCATGACCATCATGACCATCATGACAACAATGAAGAATCGAGAACCTTTGGTGAAGACAGGGAGGAGCATCTCCAGGTAGAGAGCAACGGAGTAGTTGGAGATGATGATGTTCCCGACGGTACTCAGAGCGAGCACAACGAGGACAATCTTTCCAAAGCCCCCGGCGGGCTGGGGCATCTCCCCGAGCACCTCTCCGATTCCTAACTCGTCCCATGCTACCTGCCAGGACTCGAGGGGAGGAGGAACACATGAATTGCAGGGTAGCTTACTCTGTAGAATATTAAGAGATCCGTCTTTCGAGCAGTCATATAATTCCTTCACCAAGACAAGTCAGGACAGAGATCGGTCGCCAGGAACACAGAGACATGAGGTTGGTTCTGGGGATCATGATCATGACAACTTCGGCTCGCTTGAAGGGGCAGGGGCGGTGTCCCCGTCTGGAGGAAGGACATTGGGTGTAGTTTCCAAAGGGTCGATGATGATGATGATGATGATGATTAATTTTCGTCCTGAGGCATGCGCGTAGCAGCCACACGATCCCCTACTGGGGCAAAAGGACATGCTAATCTAACTATAGGGTAGGCTGGCTAGGGGGAAAGTAAATCCGAGGGCCCGGACGCAGCTCTCAGGCTTTTCGGGTCCGCTAATCTCCCAGCCCCTTAGAGGCTCCTTCCTCGATCCATAGTCACCTAGCATTTCAGAGCTCGAAGGCCAGACGTCATTCCCTTAGGCCGTCAGCGGCCTCCAGGTGCAGCATGGCTGCCAGTGCCTCGATTTTTGAGGAATCGGATAAACCTTTTGTCGCGGGAGGCTGTGATCAGCCAGGACTTCCCCCGGTGAGTGCTTCTAACGCGTTTTGCTGGAAAAGGGTCGAGCCATATCCGGCTCCTAGCTCTAGGGTAGGTGCGTATATGACAAAATCGTGGCAAAAGGGGGGCGCGTTACATCCTCGCGTGACTTCCCTTACTTCATATCTGGAAACATCTGGGCTCGAGGGCCCAGTTTTAAAGCGTCCCGCATCTGTCAGTGAATTCGTCAAATCGCGATATCTTTCAATTTCTATATCACCTGTACTTGCAGGTAGCAAAACTTGAGCCAAGGCCGCTTCGCGTGGCATCCACCAAGCGCGAACCGCGGACCAATCGGTGTTGCGTATTCCGTTTTAGCGTGATCGTCCGCAGAGCCTCAACCTACTTTTGACCTCATTCTGTGGATGCCTCTGTGGTGGTTGCCTTGTAGAAGTCGCGAGTTTAAGTAGCCCGAAAACAGGTTGCGCCTCTCCTGCGTTGAACGAATCGAACGACCTTGAAGATAGGATAGCGATCGCACCCGGCAAATAACTCTCCCCGTCGGAATGAGAGCTCGAGGCGGGAACCAACGAAAGGGGCTTAAGAATCTTCCCCTACGCGTTTGGCCGGAAACGTCGCTTTGCGGTCATTTATGCTCGAAATGTCTTTCGGCGATTTGGCAGAGGTTAATGGATAGCTCTGGGTCTTTGAATATTACTTCAGCATCGGGGTAATATGCCTCGAACGACCGGGAAGGGATGGGCTTCGAGGCCACTCAACACCGCTGCATCCGTTCAGCAGCCCCGGTGCTCTGAGCTGCCCGGAAAGGAGATGGTAGTCACCCCTAAGTGTCGTGATGGACGAGAAGTGCACCGAGGCATTTGCGGGCGTCCCCCCAGTCTCCGGAAGACACCGCCCACGAAGCACGCCGGGGACCCTTCAGGTGGATGGATTGCCCTTTCCCCCAATGACGAGGTAACAGCCTGGACGCGGTCTTAGATGCACGACAACCAACCCCCCCCCATCCCGTGGAACCATTCCGCTCTACAATGTAGTGTAGCGACTAAACCGTCACTCTTCTACGCCGAGCACGAGAGCCGCACATTATCGAGAGAGAGCGTGTGAGTGAGTGTCAAGCGTTGTCCTGAAGAACCTTAGTGACCAGAAAAATGCGGTCTAGTCTGTCGGGCGGTATTTCTTCCAGTGCCGTTCATAGTTATCATACCGCGAGAATTTCTTATCACAGCCCGGGTACTCACAATCCTGATAGCCTCCGGGTTTTTCTGGAATCATGTCTGGATGTTTTGTCACATAGTACCGATCCAAATCGCGCTTATCACTGGCCCTATGGCTACGGCCTTTGGCCTGTTACTTTTCTGGCATTGAATGGGCCTTCATATGCTTGCTAAGGAGGGAATTAAATTAGTTACATGGAATCATAGCTAGAACCGGGGAATAAAGGGAATTCATTCTTGAAGTCCTGACGTCTAGTGAAGCTCCTTATATATCCTTTCCATGTGCAAAGGAGTTCCCGGCCACGGTGATAAACAGGGCAATAGACAGGAATGTGCGAGGGCTCGTACCTTGGCCTCGGGGGACTCTCGTGAGCCCATTCATGAAGAGGCTCGTTGACGGGCAAAGGCTCTTTGACCAACTCTTGAGCGGGTTCCTGAACTGGTTCGCAGGGCGGTTCTGCAACAAACTCCCGCGGAGGCCTAGATTCTGGCGTGGGTTCCCACGCAGGTTGTACCGCTGTCGGTGAGTGCTCTTGAACTGGCTCCTTGGCCCGAATCGTCGTGTCTGGTTCCGGTTCAGGCTCAGGCTCAGGCTCCGCGTCAGGTTCGGCCTCAAGTCCTTCTTCGGGGAGAGCTTCTTTATCCGCCTCATCGCCGTCCCCTTGCGGGCGCTTCGAGTCAGGGGCTCGATTCGCCCGATAGATCGATGACATCTGCGTTGACAGCATCCACAAGGACATTAGCAGTTAGGTTACTGGCCGCGTTTCCTTCGTAATTCTCAATACGCTCCATACTCTCAACCATATCGGCTACATGACCACTGGCTGAGTCCTCCACAGGGTCGGCTACGGCATCCGAGTCATCAGTCGAGAAAATTGTCCCGGCACATCCACTTCGAGCTCCTTTGCGGCGCCGGTGCTTTCGTCCACGCTCGGATGGCACACCCGGTAGTGTCGCGCCAGGCCATGGGCACAGCTAAATGTCTTCTCGGTGCAGAGACCGCATCGCACCTTCTGCTTCTGGGCGTTGTGGATCGCGTCTTCGTGCCATGTGAGGGAACCCCAGGGATCAAGCTTCAGAGCCCCAACGGCCACCTTGTGTAGAGCCTATCAGACACATTTGGGCCTATTGAAACCGCAGTAGATATCGTAAAATTATATACTGATCTTGGAAACCGTCGAATGGACTGGGCTCGATAGCGTCGATTTGTTAAGTAAGTTTGGCGTGGGGGGAAAAGGCTTGATTTGAATATTTTGTTCGACAGTGGTCATTTGATTAAGCTGCTTCCCCCATCGTTTCTCCCGCTTTACGAGCTACGAAGATAGGGAGGAAGCGTAAAGTCACCGGTCTTGCTGCGGTTAGGCCGGCGAGCGTTTCCCTACGGTTGAGGTCGCCCAACCCGAGGATCTGTCTTCAAGAGGGCATTGATCCGTTGGCGGATAGTCTTCACGGGTGGTACTTCGGAATACAGGGGAGATCTGAAACTCGACTACTATCAACCCGTCACTATTCCTCTCTATACACGGTCGGAACAGCGCCTAGAGAATCTAGCCAGAGTTGTAGCCCTGCGAGACGAGGTGCGGCGGTATATGGATGGTGTAATGGACAACATGACACGTGCAGAGTATGTGTTACTGGCGAGGAGATTATCCCAAGCCCCCAGGGATAGGGACAAAGATAGGACGAGTTCCGACGAACCCAGGACTGTCACGGCTAACGAGGTCTGACAAGGAGGAAGGCGGCTATGAACGGCAGAACGCCTCGGACCCACGAGAACGACCCAATCACAAGGAAGTCGAACGGGGACGGTTCGACCCGAGTCGATTGTGTAAATCGAACGGAGTCGGTTCGACTCTAGTCGGCGACCCAAACACACATGTATATAAGCCACGCTCGTTTACACATTTCCTATGTCTTGCTACCTCAGCTATCAATCGTACAACTTGGTTACATCAAGCTACCACTTGACACATTACCGATCGTGACAACCCCATTCTGCTCAATCATCCGCACTAGCCCATCTGCCAACATAAACCACCAGTACGGATCGGTTTATCCCTTGGGAATTACCCGTTTCCTCACAGCAAGGCTATGATCGACAGAGATGAAAATTAATTCTACCCCCTGTAAAGCGGGGCACAGCACAGAAAGAACTCTACTACAATTCTAGTAGCTACTCTATATGGGGTCCATTGGCGGGAAAGGCAACTCCGAGCCTCTCAAACGTGAGCTGTCCTGAGTGAAGAGTCTGGCTGGTGATAAATTCAGGTCGCCTATTGTCAGTGGCTGTTGCACTTGGTAGTATTCGAAGAGCGGGGTCCCTTTAAGTCGAGCCCACGGGTACCTTCCCAGACGCGCAGGGATACGGCCCCAGGCCGGAGATCGGGAAGGTTTCCGCGGGACGTACCACAGGTAGGGTACATATCCCGTTGCGCCCTCTCTGAGCATGGCTCCTCCACCGATTTATTTTGAGGGGGTGGCCCAGTCACAGGAACTACAAATCACGTTAGCTACAAATCGTGGCGTCTTGTCACTTATTCCCAATGCCGTAGTTACGACACATTACCATCATTGAGTCTCTAACTATGGAGGCGGCTGCTGGAGACACGAAGTGTCCTGGGTAGAGTATTTCTTGGCGGATGCATGCTTGAACAACGCTTGTGAATCCATTCCACCGAATTTAGAGGTGAGTGAGTGGATGCTCTCCATGTCAGCTGAGGCATTGCCCCTGTTTCAATACCTTGCGTCTATCTCTTGGCGGGCAGTCAACAAATGTGAGTTGATTGACAGCGGTGTCGGCATCAACTCCGAGTGGTATATCTCGGAACCGCTCCCGTAGGCATCTGACCAAAGTTGACACCAATAAGAATTGCTGCAACACGGCAAGTCCGTGTTTCGCCTGAGTTGGCCTGCTCGCCACTCGTTTTCCAGCTCTAGTTTTCTTCTTGCACCCAATGGAATAAGACGTAAAGAAGGGGCGCTTTCATATTAATTATTCATCTAGAGTAGCTGAGGGGATGATAGGAGTTTGAGATGTGCTGCAGAAGATACCCAGATCGCAACCAAGCAAATGCCAAGAACAACAAAGCGCGTGGCGGGCTTGGCGAGGGCTTCGTCGGGGTGAGCGAGACAGAGTGTTGTTGCAGTTGGTTATGCCATCCTCGATCTGAAAACAGTGTGCAATGCCAGCTTCCATGGTCTCGGCCTCTAAACCTAGGGCACCCTATGCACTCTGAGGCAACCATTCAATAGACTTATAGAGGTCCCTCATGCCCGGGATACGACAAGGATCCAATCTGGACATGCTTTACAGAGTAATGAAGCTGATGAACACGTTCTTGCCATAGCCCTAACTTTCTTCTTTATTCCAGTAATCCAACTCCTTATCCACTTTGCCCAGGGAACCGCCCTGAGACTTGACACATGGTGTGTAAACTGATTTCATGGTGTGCTTGGAGCAGGGTTAACTTTAAGCACTGAGTTGTTGTAATGTTGTAAGGGTCGAGTGCAATGTGCTCGCCTAACCGCAGTGAATCAATTAAGCTTCGAAGTGTTGAGTATGCGGATACATTCGTGGACCGTGGCTACCGAGGGCTGAGTTCCGATTATTCGCGTAAGCTGAGACGCAAGGCAGTCCTCCCCCTCCCCCCCCGGGTTCCCCACCGGGGAACACTGTACAGTGTACAGCAGAAGGCATGAAACGGAAACGAGGTACGTCCGCCCTTCCCGGCAACGAAATGCTGCCCAACAGCCCCAGCCTTGGCCACGGCACCAGCGATCGTCCAAGACTCTGGGCAACAATGTAAACCATCATCCCCAGGATTCCCATGGGTAAGGTTTCCGCAGATTGGAATACCCCATGGTGGAGATGAGACCACCCCGTACTCTCCCCGGCGGTGGCATGACGTGGAACAGCATGATGCTCACGGGGAGCCCGGGAGGTGGATACTAGCCAGAGGCAGAGCGAGATCTTCAAAGATCAACGTCTTCTGTGGCGATAAAACGCATTTAAGGACCAAGACGATCACCGCTATCTTCCTCCCATCTCTCTCTTCATCCTCCTCATCAATCAACTCCTCACTTCACTCTTCTATTCAGCTTCGAATAGCTTTGGGAGTTCTTCCAAGCCCTCCGGAACACCCCTCACCTCCTAGCCACACTCCTTCTGCTGACCCCTTCAGCTGACAGTCGGCCACACCTTGTTGCTTGTCTTGGTCCAAGTCAATCCATTTTACTACACCCTCCCAGGGCTCAGACGACACCATGCCGGCTCATTGGGATGCCAGTCCTCCCAACCAACCCCGTGATCTTTCCGCAAAGAAGACCATCAAAGACGCCAGCGGAGCAGAGATGGCCACCTTGGAAAGCGAAAACACATCCCAGAAGGATGGCCCCGGCTCTATCTGAGGCGGGGTAGACATTCACGCCGGCCACCACGAAGAAATAAATATGTTCGATTCCCAGGATGGCAAGTCCTTCAAGAATCTGAGCCGCGTCGATGCCCTGCTGGCCATGCTGTGTAACCAATTCGGACTTGGTGTTCTGGGCCTGCCTGCCGCCCTGAGGGATGTTGGTCTCATTCCTGGCCTCTTTGCCCTGATCGGCTTTGGCCTGGTTTCCTGCTACGGAGGTTTGCTTCTCCACCGTTTCTACTGCCGCCATCCCCATGTTGTCAATATAGTCGACATGGTCGGTGTTGTCGGCGGACCTAAGTGGGGGGCTTTCACTGGTGCTGCCCTCGTCTTCCAGCTCATCCTGACTTGCGCTTCGACTGCCGTGACCCTCTCGGTCACCTTCAACTTCATCAGCAACCACAGCGTGTGCACCGTCGGCTTCATCGCCATCGGATGCCTTATCTGCTGGGTGACCTGTGTGCCTCGGACCGCCAAGTTTGTCTCCTGGAGCGGCCCGCCGACGGTCATAAGCGTCGCCGCGGCTGCCCTGGCCGTCTTGATCAGCCTTGGAATATCATCTCCTGGAAAGGCCCCTGACGGCTGGGACGCCGATATCAAGCTGTTTGCCAACCCAGGCTTCCGCACCTCTTTCAACGTCTGCCTCAAAATAATCTTCACCTATTGTGGAAACGTGACTTTCCCTACTTTTATGGCGGAGATGAAGGACGCCGCTACTGACTTCCCTTGGGCTCTTTACGGACTCTTCGGTATTTCGATTGGTTTCTATATCACCCTTGCTGTCTCAATCTATTGCCTTGCCGGAGAGTATACTACCTCCCCTGCCCTTGGATCTGCGCCCACAATCGCTGCAAAGGTTGCCTATGGTCTAGTTATCCCTGCAGTTATGACTGCTGGCCTTGCCAACGGTCACATCGGCGCTAAATACCTCTATGTTCAGATCCTTCGCCGGATAAAACGAGTTGATCAGGCTACTAAGAACACTCCCTTATCTTGGGGCATCTGGATTAGTTGCATAACTAGCACCTGGGTCCTAGCATTCATCATCTCGAATGTTATTCCGATCTTCGACTCGATCGTGGCTATTTCCTCCGCGACTACTTATGCCTGGTTTATGTATGGTATTGCTACGATCCTCTCCTTATATATTAATAAGGGGCATTATTTCCATACCCCCAAGGAAATTGCCAAGTTCACCTTCAATATTCTCCTTATTGGCTTCACCTTCCTTCTAAATGGCGCTGGTATTTGGGCTTCTGTCCTTGAAATGCTCAACCTCTTCAAGGCGGGTGGGGTCAAAGGGGTATTCGATTGCGGAAATAACGCTATCTTCTAAATTCCTAGTGTTTTGGACTCTGAACTGTGTATGACAAAGGTTGATCAGGGGATTACTTGCCGGGGG